>JARWCS010338147.1:0-11715 GCA_034783895.1 Geukensia demissa | reverse complement strand
ATGAAACGAAAGACAAACATAGAACACACAACACTACACTTAAAACTAAAGCTGGAGTAACACGAACCCTACAAAAAACCAGGGTGAGTTCAGGTACACCGGAAGGGTAAGCAACTCCTGCTCCACTAGTGGCACCCGTAAATATAGTCATGGGGTCTTGTTACGCGCGTTACTACATTTACAACAATTATTTATTTACTGTCCTTACCGACTGAATATTTATCAGCGTAGTAGTCACCACTTTGATGTTAACAATTACATCAGTTTTTACTTTTTACTCAATTTCCAATAAAATCCATTTCTCTCTTTTTTGGAGGGGTGCAAAAATAATACAAAGCACAAAAGGGTGAAAAGAAAAAATATGGTTTTTGTCTTTTCAAGTATTTCTGATGTGTTTTTGGAAAGTTTTAGTTATCCTTTAAGGAATATCACAACCAAAACTTTTCACAGATATATACATTTAATACTTAGCCAAAATGTAGTCTGTCTCATACCATTTCCAAAAAATAAAAAGAAATATATGTCCCCTTGCCTTAGTGACCCATGATTTTGCGGCTATCTCCATATTCATCCGAAATGGCTATTCTCAGTTAGAGTATCTTTAAAATTGAGAATCCAGTCAGGGTAGGCAAAGACTATGTCTCCCGTTTTCGTTAGCCAAATACAGAACCAAATTTTCTAAATCAATTGCATTCTTTGTTAGAAAATTTTCTAAAAAATTATCTCCCTTTCAAGAGTTTTACGTTTTCGGAAGATATCTTAGAGAAAATATCTATTAAAGTTAGTTAATGTTGGTATATAAATTTTAAGGAAAGAAAAGACTTTTTATCTTAATGTATGCGAATTTTAGTAAGAAATTATACTTGAATTGTAAAACCGTCTTCTACTGTGGTTATCCCAAGATTTTATTCAACTCTTCAATATTTTCATAAAATTATTTGGACCATACACTCAGAAATTCATTCAATTTTAAAGATTCCATTTTAGGGTAAAATTTTATTCGAGACCAATAACAATTGTCTGATCTTTTTTTATGCTTTGTCAAACTTCCTCAGTCTCTTGTAAATAATTGTGTCATCATAAGATTTTGAGTTGAAATGTTTAGGTATTTTTGTAACAGATGGCAATGTTAAATAGTGTTACTTATGGCTTCTTTTATTTCGGATAGTTTGTCAGTTTGATTTTAACTGAATATGCATTAATCTTTCAATTTCCAAACTTTTCTAATATGGTAGATGACCCTTTAAAATCATGACAATACCCTATTTGTTTGATAACTTGCCTTGTCTTTATATTAAATTATTTATATTTTATGTACCATGTTGTAAGTCAAGAATACAGTTGGGAAAAAATCTTCTATCTTTATATATTAAAATATCTAGAAAACATATTGTTCTACTGAAATTCCATAGTTAAATTTTAAATATCTTTAAGAATGTGCTGTAGTGTTTCAAATATGTTTGCCTTCATGCTCTGCACTAGCTATACCCTCCATAGGGACACTTAAATTAAGCCTACATATTTTATCCTATCTTAACATTAAACCCATCATTTGTAGTATATAATTTTTGTAATATTTTAAATTACGAATATTAATATCCAGTTGTCTTAATGCTCTCTCTACAGCTGACAAAATTTATTAAATACTAGACCATCATCAAATAGTGCATGTAAGCAGTGATTGTTCATTCTATTTTTCTAATAACCTCCATCTTTTATACCCCGTTTATAGATGAAGTGCTTTTGAAAAAAAAAATGTACTAAGAAATGGTAAAATTGTGCTCAGGGGTACCTATTGCTTATAACACAGATCGTACTGGAATTAAATATTGATATACTGTATCACTCCCACTCTCTAAAGATTTTAAGATATAGGCAGGTATTGTGTATTTTTGGAAGTAGGAAAAAATTCCTAGTTAAAAGTGTAACAAAATTATTTTAGAACATCTATAGTGTCACAAATGTATTCCAAAATTTACCATCTTTCAATATATTCATATTGATCCAAAATTGGTATACCACTGGGGTGATTCCTTTGCTGGTGTACCAGACGACCCCAAGGGCATTTACCATCCCAGTTGTCAGACATCAATTCTACCACGTAATCTTTTACGAAAGTTTCCATGAATACTTTCTTAACACCTGCTATGACGAGGAAGGCTTCATTCTTTTAACTGCACATGGTTGATGTCCTTTTCGCAGGATTTGGCTGCCCATTTCGGTTTGTTTGGAATCGTGTTCTTCTTTTTGTGATCTCGGCTTTTCTATGTCTTGATTCTAATGCTACTGATGAGAGTTTATTTCTTGATTTGTATATCATAAAAGATATCGAAGTTTACCAAATTTTCAACACTGGTAAACTTATTTTTGAAAATAGGAATTCGAAAACTAACGAGGCAGACAAAAATCGTTACGTCGGAAGACAGACAAGACCATGGCCAACAAAATGAAACGAAAGACAAATATAGAACACACAACATTACACTGAGAACTAAAGCTGGAGTAACATGAACCCTACAAAAACTACTGCGTCGATGCCTCTGCTGATGGACCAGAGGTTCCCGAGGTTATTCACCACCCCAGTTATCAGACTTGTCAAGCATGATTTCACCCCTTATAAACTGAGAAATATTAACCCTTGGAATAATTGAGAATGCTTCATTCCTTGAATTGCACAAGATACACATTTGTAGCTGTCCTCTCCGCTGGATTTTGCTGCCTATATCGGTTTGTTTTGATATGAGTACTTTATTATGCAAAGTTTGGACTTACCTGTGTTTTGCTTCTAATGCTACAGATGAAAGGTTACTGCTTGAAATGTACGTATAACATTTCAAAATTCCAATATTTTTATTCAGCTTTTAAATAATAAGAATAGGTTTTACAAAATACTGGCACCTGACACAAAAATATTGGATTCAATCTTATGATAGCTTTACAAAAGCACAAGAATTAACAAGAAAATATAAAGGAGTTTTGATAAGTCATGTAACACAGGTCTTATTGGTCTCTAATTGAATTTTACCATAAATAATCTTGTGTGAAAATATTTAAGAATTGGGAAAAAAATCTAAGGGATAACCACTGATGAAGGCGATTCCATGGTCAACTGACCAAAAAAACACGGCGGAAACACTGGTGGAATGATTATTAGATACACAGATAATATGAGCATCCATTCGTCACAAATAAATTATTTAAATCCCACATTTTTGCTCATTTGTACTAGATTTATATATTGAAATTTTGAGAAAATAAAATAAAATGAGAATAAGGAAAAATTGACAAAATCATAGGGAAGTAAGGGGATAATTTTAAATAAAAATAAAATCATAGGGAAGTAAGGGGATAATTTTAAATAAAAATGTGATTTGGAAAAATTGGACCCTGTGTGGCACCTCACAACCAATATCCCACGCCTTACAGCATGATCAAGAAACCATTGCTTCATTAAAATAACTTGACAGAAGAGACATGCGTTTATTATCATACAGTTTATGTAGAATATTGTGACGGATAAAACATGCATGTTCAGTAACATTTTACATTGAAAGAAAAATAATTGATGAGTCTGGTGAGGAATGATTCAACCTACCTTTCCGGAAAACAGACGTTTTCTGCAAGCATTGATATAGCGTTGATATACCATGTGTCTACTTTTATTAGTTGCATATTGATTCTTTTGTTATATTCATCCGTTATGTTGTGTTGTTTTTAAACCAAATATCGTTGACACTGACGAAAACAAACCCAGATAGGTAATTATTAAACGAAAACATCACATCACATACGATAGTATGTGCAAAAACATGTAAAATAAAATATTTTATTTTCAGATTGTATTCATTTCTTTTTGGGGTTTTTTATGGTTCGTTTGTTACTGCTCCAGTTTGCTTCTATTTTTTCGAGGTTAATTATGTCTGTGAGCGCTAAAAACCCTAACATGGGAAAGTGGTGTGACAAACGACATAAAACAACCTTTAAAACCAACAGCCCTTATCATGTCTTTTCCTTTTCGAAAAGTTGTCTCAAATATTCAGAAGTGCATTCTTTTCCCTTCCCGCTGACAGAAATAATTACGACCCGTTTAGTAAGGTAGTAATATGATTTCATTTGGCTTTTGGTCAGTTTAAGAGAAAGAGAAATCATAACGATCTTCAGATAATGTATAGCTGACTGGCTATTTGTTCTGTATTGGATTTTCTCCAATACTGATATATTCGGGGCAATCGGAACACGCTCGAATATTTCTGTCACTTTACCGGATTTTATGACGGAAATAGCCGATGTAATCAGATTGATATTCGGAGTTTTTCAGAAAATTGATATACAAAAGAAAAAATATGGGGTTGATATAGGAATATTAAAATGAAAAGATATGGGGTAAATTTCACAGAAACCGCAATCCAACCACAAGTCTAGAGGTCTACAAGGATACAATGCACTCCTTGTGAAAAATCTCTAAATGCCCCCAATTAATTAAAAAGTGTATACTTAAAATAACACTACTCTTACCTGAATATTATCAAACAAATATACATGTAAATATACAAAAGATTTGATACAAGAACAAACCTATGACCACAATTCGTAACTAGGACAGGCGCATGAGACATCTGGTTGGGTTTAACTAATTTAGTAGGATCCCTAGCCTACCCAACAATGCAAAGGAAAAACAAAAATATAAATTCAATAAAATATTAATTATAAAAAGTTGTCAAACTTTTCTGGCATTAAATTATCAAACAATGTTTTACTGAACTTTTGCTGCATTCGTTTAAATTCTAAAGCCCTGAAAATACGGAAAGGCCTCGAAGAGTATTACACTAAGTAGATGTCCCTGCCGTCTTATTTGGCACCTATTTCGATTTGTTTGGATTTGAGTGCTTCTTTTACTATCTTTGGATCTTTGACTTCCCAGGTTTTGGTTCCAATGCTACTGATGAGAGGTTACTCCTTGAAATGTACATATAGCATACCTTAATTCTCCATATCTGTTCAACATTGGTAATTTTGTATTTTGTTTAACCAAACAATTATTCACAAAATCCGACAAGAGAATACCTGAATTAAAACAAATTTACTAACCAAAATTACACGCAATAAGAAGGTACCTTTCTCATAAATGCTCGCAGTTACTGAAAGTTAGTTCAGGGTCATAATCCTGTCCTTAAGACATCAAGCCTCTTAACAGAGATGTCATTAAGTACAGTATATCCAAAATTTTAAAACTTTGTTGTCAATAATGGTGAGAAAAAACGAGAAGGATAAACTGCCAACTTAATAATTATCTGTGAAAGGAAGCGATGGGTTTACATGCATTAATATCTGTTCAAAAAGGAGACCTTAATCCATCTGCTTATCAAACGATGAAACGAGTGAAATTTTGTAATCTAGAGGTCGCCACAAAGCCTTCAACAAGACTGGAATCTCACTCCCCGTGACGAGCTCTGGATCGTCCCAAACAAATTGATCTTGTATATGTAAAATCATGCAAATATCTCCTCACTGATATAAATTTGAATGCAAAAAACAACACGAAAGACATGTGGTGGGTTTAAATAAAATAGATATATGATGCATGTGGTGGGTGTAAATGGAATAGATATGTGATACATGTGGTGGGATTAATTTAGAATAGATATACGATACATATGGTAGGTTTAAATAGAATAGATATAAGATACATGTGGTGGGTTTAAATGGAATAGATATTTGATGCATGTGGTGGGTTTAAATGGTAAAGATATATGATACATGTGATGGGTTAAAATGGAATGGATATATGATGCATGTGGTGGGTTTAATTTGGAATAGATATATGATACATGTGATGGGTTTAAATGGTAAAGATATATGATACATGTGGTGGTTTAAATGGAATAGATATATGATGCATGTGGTGGGTTTAAATGGAATAGATATATGTTGCACGTGGTGGGTTTAAATAGAATAGATATATGATACATGTGGTGGGATTAAATGGAATAGATATATGATACATGTGGTGGGATTAAATGGAATGATATATGATACATGTTGTGGGTTTAATTTGGAATAGATATATGATACATGTGGTGGGTGTAAATGTAAAAGATATCTGATACATGTGGTAGGTTTAAATAGAATAGATATATGATACATGTGGTGTGTTTAAACAACGTCGACTCCGGATTTGGAATAGATAAATGATACATGTGGTGGGTTTAAATGGTAAAGATATATGATACATGTGGTGGGTTTAAATGGAATAGATATATGATGCATGTGGTGGGTGTAAATGGAATAGATATATGATACATGTAGTGGGTTTCATTTGGAATAGATATATGATACATGTGGTGGATTTAATTTAGAATAGATATATGATGCATGTGGTGGGTTTAATTTGGATAAATATATGATACATGTGAGGGGTTTAAACAACGTCGACTCCGCATTTGGAATAGATAAATGATACATGTGGTGGGTTAAAATGGAATAGATATATGATGCACGTGGTGGTTTTAAATAGAATAGATATATGATACTTGTGGTGGGTTTAAATGGAATAGATATATGATACATGTGGTGGGGTTAATTTGGAATAGATATATGATACATGTGGTAGGTTTAAATAGAATAGATATATGATACATGTGGTGGGTTTAAATGGTAAAGATATATGATACATGTTGTGGGTTTAAATGGAATAGATATATGATGCGTGTGGTGGGTTTGAATGGTAAAGATATATGATACATGTGATGGGTTTAAATGGTAAAGATATATGATGCATGTGGTGGGTTTAAATAGAATAGATATATGATACATGTGGTGGGTTTAATTTGGAATAGATATATAATACATGTGGTGGGTGTAAATGGAAAAGATATCTGATATTTTGGTAGGTTTGAATAAAATAGATATATGATACATGTGGTGTGTTTAATTTAGAATAGATATATGATACATGTGGTGGGTTTAATTTGGAATAGATATATGATACATGTGGTAGGTTTAAATAGAATAGATATAAGATACCTGTGGTGGGTTTAAATGGTAAAGATATATGATACATGTGGTGGGTTTAATTAGGAATAAATATATGATACATGTGGTAGGTTTAAATAGAATAGATATAAGATACATGTGGTGGGTTTAAATGGTAAAGATATATGATACATGTTGTGGGTTTAAATGGAATAGATATATGATGCATGTGGTGGGTTTAAATGGTAAAGATATATGATACATGTGATGGGTTTAAATGGAATAGATATATGATGCATGTGGTGGGTTTAATTTGGAATAGATATATGATACATGTGATGGGTTTAAATGGTAAAGATATATGATACATGTGGTGGTTTAAATGGAATAGATATATGATGCATGTGGTGGGTTTAAATGGAATAGATATATGTTGCACGTGGTGGGTTTAAATAGAATAGATATATGATACATGTGGTGGGATTAAATGGAATAGATATATGATACATGTGGTGGGATTAAATGGAATGATATATGATACATGTTGTGGGTTTAATTTGGAATAGATATATGATACATGTGGTGGGTGTAAATGTAAAAGATATCTGATACATGTGGTAGGTTTAAATAGAATAGATATATGATACATGTGGTGTGTTTAAACAACGTCGACTCCGGATTTGGAATAGATAAATGATACATGTGGTGGGTTTAAATGGTAAAGATATATGATACATGTGGTGGGTTTAAATGGAATAGATATATGATGCATGTGGTGGGTGTAAATGGAATAGATATATGATACATGTGGTGGGTTTAATTTGGAATAGATATATGATACATGTGGTGGGTTTTAACAACGTCGACTCCGGATTTGGAATAGATATATGATACATGTGGTGGGTTTAAATGATAAAGATATATGATACATGTGGTGGGTTTAAATGGAATAGATACATGAAACAGGTGGTGGGTTTAAACAACGTCGACTCCGGATTTGGAATAGATAAATGATACATGTGTTGGGTTTAATTTGGAATAGATATATGATACATGTTATGGGTTTAATTTGGAATAGATATATGATACAAGTAGTGGGTTTAAATGAAATAGATATATGATACATGTGGTGGGTTTAAACATGTTTTGCTGGTACCAAACTTTCCCCACATTGAGACCAAAGGCAAAATCAAAATTAACAAAAGCTGTAAAAGACATACTATAAAAGTCATTAAAGAGTGCATCAAATTCGATTATTAGCGATACCAAGAAAGAACTAATACTGACGAAAAAACCTCGAAATGACAAATCAAGTAATATGTAACTAAATAAATGCTTTTTTATTGTGCATTGAAATAAAATTGTATACGTATTGATTTGCTATTGTCCAGTTAGTTCTTTCCTTGAGAACAAATTAAAGCTTCATACTGTTTAATTTAATTACATGTATTTGTTAAAGATATTGTATTTGTGTCTCTAACCTGTTCAAGGCTTTACACATTTTAACATGATTTATATTTTCTGAGTTTATATAGTTATAATATATTATCAGTATAATCATCGTTTGTAATTTATAAAGCCCCTGAGGGCCCCATGATTGGAATAAAAAATTCTTGAACTTCTTTTTCCTCTTCTTCTTCTAGTGTTATATAGGCATTCCATGTGAGGGAAACCTCAGACCCCTGTCCATAACATTTTAATTGGGTAGTATCTGTAAACTCTACCCAGGGAACTGTTGTGGACAAGGAAAGTACACGGCATATCTGGCGTATAAACGACTTTGTATATGCCGAATAGAATTGACAGCAAATCCTTGTTAATGTGAATCCAATAACATCTACTCTATAAACTACAGAGACTTGAGGTTTACCAGCTATTGTTGAACCTCTGCAATAAAATTTAAAATATTGTTCTACTTTAAGTCACAAAAATGAAGCATGATATGAAAGAAGATGGGACATTAATTAATCATTATAGTTTATTATTTTACTTCCTGTTAAAACAGTTTAAACTGTAATACTTAATTGTTACTGAATTTGAATATACTTGAATCCGGTAGTCCCTTAGTTATATTATTAAAGCAGAAATTGGTAGTGTACATGCATATATACTGAAAAGATTATTCATAATGACTTATATTTCATTTTGTAAGGCCTGTACATGAACTTACCTACAAGGCACTGTATAGTGGTCCTTTGGGGCGGTACATGTATTCCCGCTCACAACAGAAAGATGGTAAATCACTATTAGAAATTTCGGGAACAACTTTCATCTTATGAATTTCTTCTGTGTCCTGTGATTGAAAGAGAAAGAATTATGTACATATGAATGAAGTTTTTGTTAGCAAATATGTTTTTCTGATAAAGAATAGTTAACGAATGAACGACCTATTTCTCCTTTCCAATCTTAACATTCCCATTTCTGCACACTGATGTATTATTATTTATCAAAGTAAGTAATATACTTGTCAAAAAAAGAAACGCAACAAGAGTTTTTTTTATTATTAAATAGTAAACATTTCGCTATGTCTTTTTCTGTTGATATATGTTACAAAAAGGAATTCGAAAATACCAAAGGGGCAGTAAGATGTTTCTGAAACGTGTAGTGACGTCAATTTACCTTTTATGACGTTATGCCAACTTTTCAATTTGTCAACTTCGGCCCGTCCGGAAATCGAGTTCACCTTTCCGTGGTCAGTTTTTTTAATTTATTGAAGGACAATAACTGTGCCTTAAAGAATTGTCAACAAAATTTCACTTAAAAACATCTAAAAATTAAGCGTAAGTCGATGCCCGTTTACGTCAAAATGACAGAAAACAAGAGAACGTGGAGAACGCTATGCAAACAGCTGCATTATGGAGACCGATCGATTTAGCGGAGGAGGTTTGGGTGGGATATATCATACAGGACGTACTGATGAAAATAAGTTTATTATTGAATTGGCAAACACAAATTTTTCAACAAATAGAGTCTTTAGATAATATTGATGAAGCAACAGAACTGTGTTACAATTTTTTATAGAAATTCTAGATAAATATGCCCATAAAATTAAAGAGAGTAAAACCCTGCAACAACCCGATTGGTGGAATTCAGATTTCACACATGCACGCAATCAGAGAGATAATTTTCATAGAAATAAAGACATGATAAATTATAGATTATGGCGTAATAAGGTATCGTATTTGATTGATCAGGCAAAAGAAAAATACTATCAAAACGCTGAAACAAAATCTATATGGAAATATATAATAAATTTGAACCCGAGGAGGAACCAGAGTCGGGTTACAACTTTGGATTATAACAATGAAACTATTGACAATTACTTTGATATTGCTAACTCCTTAAATGATCACTTTACAAACATTGCAGATGGTTTACTTGATAATGATATTAAAATCTTGAACCATCATAAATTAAATGAGTTTGTTCAATCATAACGAAAAACTTATCAGAAATTCTTTTTACCCGATATGAGTATTATTGATGTAAGAAAAAAATCTTAACAAAACTAATGCAATGGCTAGATGGTGTTGGTCCTAAACTGTTAAGTATGTGCTGTGACGTATTAGCACCCTCTTTAACATAATTGTTTAATCTTAGCATTGGAAGTGGTAAATTTCCACAAATTTTTAAAAATTCGCGAGTTTGTTTTAAAGGGAGGAAGTGAAAGTATTCCTGACAATTATAGACCAGTGGCAATATTGCTTTCATTGTCTAAAGCAATTGAAAGGTATATTGCAACTAAATTTTATAATAATCTGAATGAAAACGGATTTCTGATAAAATCACAGTCTGGTTTTAGACCAATGCATTCATGTGTTACAGCACTTAAAAAAGCTCATAGATGAATGGTTGACAAATATAGACAATGTAGAATTGAACGGAGTAGTATTTTTAGATTAAAAAGGGCTTTTGATTTAGTCAATCATTATATATTGTTACAGAAATTAAGGATTTATAATGTATCGGATGAAACATTGAATTGGTTTGAATCGAATTTATTTGCTAATACGCAGAGGGTAAAAATTGGAAACATCTGTTTAAATCCAAAATTAACAAAAACTGGTGTTCCACAAGGATCTATTTTAGGACTTCTATTGTTCATTGTTTACATAAATGATAAGAGTCTTTGTTTGGAAAATTCTTCGCTAGGTCTTTATGCAGATGACTCCACCATGTACAAAAATGGTAATGATATACGTATAATAAAATCTTGTCTGCAAAATGATATAGAAAACATAGAAAAGTGGTGTGAAGACAATTGTATGAAATTAAATCCAAAAAGGTGTAAATCAATGATTATATGTTCAAGGCAAAAACTAGATAATTTTGGAAATACTTTAAAGATAGCTGTTTCTGGTGAAACCATAGAAAATGTAAAAAATAAAAAGCTTCTTTTGTATATATAGATAACCAACTCAAATGGACAGAACAAGTAAATAAAATTAGTGTTGCAATATCAAGCAAAATAAATTTGTTGCAGAAAATTAGAAATTACTTGCCGATGCACGTTCGAGTAATTTTCTTTAACGCATATATTTAACCATTATTTGACTATTGTTGTAATATTTGGGGTAATTATAATGCCTATTGCCTGGATAAATTAAACAAATTGTTAAAACTGTCAGCTAGAGTTATATTGGAAGCTGATATTTCAACACCCTCCTCTTTGTTATTTAAGTGTTTAAACTGGATTGACATTGAGCACAGATTACTTTATTATAAAGCTATACTTGTATTTAA
>JARWCS010338137.1:0-11716 GCA_034783895.1 Geukensia demissa | reverse complement strand
AATTCAAAATAAGAAATTAGACAAGGCTGTCTGTATTAATGCCTGTATAACATGTTTAATGTACTCAACTTTTATTATGCTCATTGAAATAAATATTTGAATTACCGTTTTCTTTCTGTTCACAGGAAAATAATCTCCTTTTAGTTTGTTGCATTGAACATTTTGGTAAGTTGCGTTCCTTTTCCAGGCTTTCAGCTACAACACAATATGCAAAATTTTCAAATAAAGTTTTTAAACTAATTAAACAGTTTAAGCAGAGATTTCATTTTAACCAAAAGAAGTTCAAAGAGAGAATACATAACAATAATTGACATTTAAATAGTTTAAATATACAAGAAATGACTAGATAGGATATGCCAAACTCTGATAAAGAGGATAGTTTCAGTTGAAACATTTGAAATGTTTGTTTTTCTTGTCATCAGCAACAATAATCAGACACATAAAAACTTGCCTGATATTTTTGAGTGTTACAAATTACAACTGTTATGACTGTGGGCTCAGGCACACTTTATTGGAAATATAGGACAACACGATCAAATGAAAAATTACCAAACTGCTGATAACTTAAAATATATGCCTATAGTTAAAATATAAACATGGTTAAATAATAAGGTTTTGCCATAACTGTTATTCTTTTCAGGCAATAGAGAAACACGACTGTGGCAAGAATTGTATAAAGTGATTTTGGCTTGATAATGAAGATAAGCTATGATAACATAGTGAATATTTAAGAAAAAATGTCACAGAGGAAGAGAAAAAAACTTTAAAAATGCAGGTTAGTAGTTAAGCAAAAGTTCAGCTTAAGTACCATTCCATTTAAAATTTAAAATCCTGAGGCACATGCTAGAAATGAATTTTGCATTATTTTATGTTTATTTTTAACAATTATTATCAAACCAATAAAGTTTTCTTCTCCTATTATAATAGTTTTTACAGAGTATGCACTAAGAACAAGGGACACAACTTGTGTCAGATCGTTTGCAAAATGTTTTGGTTGCAAAGAGAGGCCTTTAAAATTATAACTATATTATTGCTTTTTTTATTTAGTCTCAGGTATATTATCAAATTCAATTCTCTTCTGACCTATACATTTTTGCCTTTTTAAAATATTCTTTTATGAAAACTGCAGTACAAAACAATGTTTCCAAGGGAGGTAATTCATACATTGTGCTTATCTTCATAATTAATACAATGTCCAAAATTCATGGCAGCACCAGGGTTCAGTTTTTGTGGTTGGATTCCACTATTTAGTAGTGCCAATATTGTTGACTGTTTAATAATGCAATTCCTTTTTTTGTTTATTTTGTAATATCTACCAATGTCAATAGCATTTACCTGAGCATTGCTTTAGGTTTAATTTTCTAGCACCATTTGCTACAACTAAAAAAAAATTAAGTCAAGGTTATTTTTTAAGATGGATGATATAGGATTCAAAAGAATGTATACATATCACATAGTTTGATTGTTTTGACTACTTTTATTTACTTTGTCCATTATCTTGTTCAATTTTCTCACATGAACCTATTGTACTTGTAAAACACCTAAGTTTCAGTTTTTCTACTTCTAAAGGTAATATATAATGATTGGAAAGTATTTGGATGCTTGCACATCTGTTGACTTTACTGTTTTTCACAGCTAGATAGCTCAGTTGGTAGAGCAACTCAACAACATAGTTGAGGAGGTCTCGGGTTCAAGCCCCGATCTAGTTAAAACATGTAAAGTTTAAAGAAGTGGATTATAGAGAAATAATGTTATGGCACATGCAGTGTTTAATGAAAAAAAAGAATGGATTTACAGAGGAAATAAATATCAATCCTTTTAAACATCTCACCCAATAAAAAGCTTGATTTGATATTTTAAACCTAGTTCAGTAAATTTGTGGCCACTGCTTTTGACTACTTTATCTTACTAATGTGAATGTTAATTCTACAATATAATCAGTATTGTTAACCATATACATGTAATAAATATGAAATGAATTACATATATCATTCATACTAAAATGCAGTTGATTTTTGTAATCTTTATTTACAGAACAAAACATGTCTGTATAACTTGAAGTCACAACTCCCTTCTGGATTAAGAACATTGCTAACAAAAAAATAGTTTCCACTAAAACAAAGGCAATCTACATACTTAACATAGAAAATAAAAGAACAGTACAACATTGATCTTATCATACTCTATGTCAGAGTTTGTTGGAACGGGTAAAAATGTTATGGAAGAAAAACTTTCTGCAGTATTCTTAGAAATAGTATTTATTTTGTAGATTGAAATAAGTGCAAGTAAGTTGCTATAATACTTTTTAGCTATCACAATGTATTTTAAGTTGCACAGAGTTTTTAATTCTCTATGGGAATTTTACATTGTAACGTCAGCCATTTGTTTGCTGGAAGTGTCTCTTTGCATGTGCTAGCGTGAGACCGGGAGTACACATTGTCAACACTGCGTAATAACTAAGTAATTAACTAGAATTAGATAACATGCAAAAATGGCTTAAGGTGCACTTGAATGGAAATTTTAAAGTAATTCTTCTTATATGAATCGCAAGAGAAGGTCTGAACAAAAGAAATGTGCACAATTTTTTAAATTACTTTATCAAGGTAAAACTTAAGCACTCCCGCCCAAAACGAAGATGGCCGACCCTCAATGTTAAATCTCTGTAGAGAATTTTAGGGGCAGATAATAGTAGGTAAAACATTATTTAATGGCGCTAAACATAAACCGTTAACTGTGGGATAATTCTTTCTGTTGATTGAATATAAATACAAAGGTAGAAATGCACATATAATTTTATAAAGCTCAAAAATCACACTCCAGAATAGCCTGACATAGAGTATAAATTATATTTACCATTACTGTTGCTCTTTTCAGAAAAGTTGTCACATTTGTCTTCTGGGCATTGGTTAGACCATTTCACCACTATAGAAAACCAATCATCAATGAAGGTTTGTAAACATAAAATCAAGTTCTACTATTTTTTAAATAAACTCTATCACCACTGTGATGTACTGTTAGATCCTCTTCCACACATTTTAATGCATCAAAAATAAAATTCAATGAATGCAATTAGAGCCAGTATATGAGGCAATAATTTGCTCATTTTATGAAAATCAACATTTTTACCAAATATCACAAAAATTTTGCAGAGAAAAGTGTATGCCTCTCACTTTGACCCTCCATTTAAGAAGGGAGAAATTTGAGTCCACAAAAGCTATGGGTACCTATTGCAGCAGATATGAATGCAGTGTATCTTGATGATATTGAAAATTCAAGCAAAAAGTTACCAAATTCAATATTTTGTATACCTTTTACATAAGAAGCATATAAATGTTTTATGGCCTCATCTTCCTGTTTTTTTCTTGTGTCCTCCAAATCTTGGAACTGCTTTGATGATGTGTTCATGTAATCAATGGTTTGGTCTTAAAATAGTCATATTTAAACAAATTAATTAATTATTATTCAATCAATGTAGGTTTATAAATATACATATTTGACAGTATTCCTGTAGTGTCAAGGTAAAAATAAAATGTTGAGCAGTTAGGAGAAGCCTTGGAGTGACAAGAGACAACAAGTTATTCAGGTCTTTCTTTCAATGAGGCATTTTGCTGATTTCATCTGTTGCTGAATAGAACTGTCCAAAATGGGAAAAAAAGTTGAACCGAATTTATGAAATGTTTAAAAAATTAAAAAATTGATATTGCCTATGTGTGTAATAAAAACCCTGATTTTCTTAAATAGAGTATTTTTCCAGATCATGTTGACGGGAAGAACAAAAGTAAGAAAATGATAAAATTTATTGATTTCCTATCTACCTGTCCAAGAAAGCAGAAAACATGTATATTATTTTTGGCATAAGCTGGATTTTAGTCTTATTTTGTAACAATTCATTTTATCAGACATACCGTTGCTACAACTCTGTTTATCTTCTATAACTGCCAAATTCTCGGGATCTTCTGAAGAAGAAATGTTTCCAATTTTAATTGCAATTTCAAGGTTTATGATGCATTTGACCCAATATAGATATTGTGCTAAAATCAGTTAATAATCAAGTTGCAAGAAATTTCCCTGCATCTGGGTAAAGTCATATTTGTTTCAGTTATTCAGTATTATTATTTTTTAAGTTATGACTTTATATTTTAAAACCTTTTTCAGCAGTTGCAAGTTATCTGAGACAGCTATCTGTATTAGAATGATTCCAAGTAAAAAGTAATGGTTTTGGATAGAATCACCTGGTTTTCTTCAGGTATTTTTTAAAGTTGACATTTGAAATGATGAAAAGTATTAATTATATATAATTTACATACCACAGCTCTGTAGCCATTGAGAGCTATCCACATGTACTGCATTTTTATCCTTATGAAACTCTGAAATAAATCAATGAAAATAAAAAATTGACATGGACATTAATGGTCTCTTATGATTGCAATGTTTTATCCACAATAATTGATATTTGAAGAATATATTGATATTGTAACTTTTCCTGTGACATTGTCTGTGAAAAATTTTGATATGTGGACTGTATGATGTAGCAATTTTATGTAGGAACATAATGGGAGACAACTCATTTATAAAAATGGGAAGTAACTCTTAACATCATGAAAATGTTACAAATTTTACTCACCAGACTGTTGCGCTTTTTCAACATGGGGGACCAAACTATTGGCTGGATTTTGAATGCAATTTTCTGAAATTATTTAAAAAAAGTAGTCATTCTCAGATGAATTAGAATTGCAAGTTTAAGATTAACTTTAGTAACCTTGTCAAATACTTGACGTGGTCATCTGGATTTGGATGACAACTCTTGCAGTTGCATTTACGTGTATGCCTATGCGAAGGAAATCAATGGGCAATTTACTTTACCCAGTGGATTAAACATGAACAGCTATCACATTCTACAGTTTATAAACTACATTTGAGATAGGGCCTTCTAGTCATCTATTGTTTGAGTTTTTGTAATGAGTTATGTGGAGAGTATTAAGAATGTATAACACAAGTTTATAAAAATTCTATTTGCAGGACCAAACAGATTTTTTGAATTTTCAACAATTAAAGAGCTGATGTAAAAGACCTATGATTGGTAATAAATCTAGTTCTGCAGTTAGTATACAAAATATTTGGTGCAACTAAGCTTGTAGTTGTTTGTTCTGTCCACAGTATCTCTAAAATACTGTCCATAGTGCTTTTAGCAGTATTTTATTTTTTATTTACAAAAAATGCTGTGGTTTTATATTTTTAATAGGAGGTAGTTATAAAAAGAACATCTACAGTGGGAAGTATTTCTTTAACTTTGCTTTACTGACCAGAAAGCTGTGATTCTCTGACAGGCAGGGTCAAGTTCTTGTCTTCTGTGCTGAGGTTGGGTTTTTCTGAAAAAAAAAGAATTATCTTAAAACACCTGTTTTTAAAGTTGATTTTTCCAAAAAAAATTGTTTTATTATGTTAAAAAAAGTGGCATTCCCCTTTTGAAATACACCTAGCATTGCCACCAACCATAGGCAAACTTAGAACTCTATTGGAAGTTCACCTTAAAGCTGGTCAGAAACTACTTGGCAAGTTATATAATCTTTCTTGTCATGCAAAACATATTGCCACCAATGTTTCTTGCCACAGCTTCAGTACCCATTTAAAATGACAGTGAAATATGAATTGCAAACCCAGATAAAAAACTGATCAACACGAATAAGGTATTTGAGTTCTGAGTTGCGAATTTTTTTAACACAATATCTGAATTTGCCATCTTTGGATTCATCATAGGAAAAAAAATCAATTATCATACTTCAATTTATTTTGTTGTTTTCTTACCAGAAATCTCGTTTTCTAATGTGAGGGAAGTCTCAATTACTTGTAAAAGTTTACCATTTCTGTAAAGTTTAATTTTTTTTAAGGGAAGTTTGATTTTGTTGGTTTTGAATTTGGCAATACACCTCTCCCAAGCATCATCTAAATATTTGTATTCATCTTTCAGTGAGTGGGATCGAAAGTGATGAACACTTGGACCACAGCCATCAACAACCTCATCTCCAGGACCATCAAAAAAGCGCAGATGCCCATCATCACCACACCACCATATATTTTCACCCTCAACCAGAAAATCTGCTATT
Source organism: Geukensia demissa (assembly GCA_034783895.1). Lineage (NCBI taxonomy): Eukaryota > Metazoa > Mollusca > Bivalvia > Mytilida > Mytilidae > Geukensia > Geukensia demissa. The sequence continues at coordinate 5,612 of JARWCS010338137.1, read as the reverse complement.
CTCCAGCAATGTGCTTGCATCAATGAATGACATGTTGTGACAATTGAGCCTGAAATTACAGTACTGGTCATCTCTGGTATCAAATGTGACTGTTTACTGATAACAGTCTCCTGCCTATTGAGAGAGTCTGAACGATCATTTGACTTTTCCCTAGCTAGGTAACGCAACATGCAATTGTCAACTACATATGTAGCCTGCCGATTAGTTGTTCTTTGAGCGATAGACCGTAGATCACCAAAAGTACGTTCTTCATCCTCTGGAATCAGTGATCGTAGACAGAACAATCTATACATTTCGGGGAAGTGTGTCACAAGACTATGAAAGTGGATGCCGTAAAATCTGCGTTCTTTCAGTTTTTTAGGCTTTTCAATTATATGAGTAACTAGGAGGGAGAACAAAAAACATTGATTGTACAACCGCAAAATTTGTTTTGAAGATCTCTCCTTGGCAGGGCTGTAAGATATCCGAATAATTTCAACAAGAGCATTACACATGGAAACTATATCAAAATTTACTAATCCTTCTTCATATTTAGTTTGTGTAAACAGGGCTAGCTTAATTGCGTACAAGCGTGCATCACTCCCCTTGATTTGATTTTTGTCACCAATGAGCAGATCACTGAACTTTTGGTATTGTTTTTGTAATTCAGGGGACTCCATATGATGGGGAAGTTCTGTTAACAAATTCTGAACTACATTTGTGATGTCATGGAGTGGCTCACAGGTGTTGATTTCATAATGTTCACAGTTTACCTTGGACACAGGTTCATTGTTTATCAAGGCCGGGCATAATAGAGCAGCTGGTCTGTTCATTCCTCGCATGGTTTCTGTCAGTATAGATTGAAGCTCATTTTTGTTCATGTCATCATATGATTCAATTTTTCTGTGATCTAGTTCTTTTATTAGTTCAGATTTTTTAAGATTGGACAGTGGATTGATATTTTTCATGCTGAACCCTTTCCACATAATACCTTTTTTAAAGTGTTCAAATCTGTCAGTCAAAGAGATAGTTCTGTTAGTAAATGCACAGGCAAGATTTTTGTGGTCATTCACATGAATGCCACACAGACAGCTGTAATTTCCACCCCTTTGTTGGCCAGATTCAAACTGCCTGGCAGGGTTGTCACCTGTAAAAATCCTTAAAACATCATAGATTTTGATTCCTGATGGTGTTATGGTTTGTTGGCTTAATTGATACAAGTCACTTACTCTGGTATCGGTGTATGACATCTGATCCACATCAGTACTTTTAGATTGACCAAAAATGTACATTCGTGGCTTTTCCACAATAGACTGAATATTGATAGGTTTACGATCAGGGAATTTGTCAATATACTCCTCATCTGTCAGGTAGAATGCCTCATCATACAAACAAGAGACCATAATGCTGAAATATGTCCTATTTAAAATATCTGAATGGTCATGCCACAGTTTCAGGTGCCTTGTTTGACCATATTTTGCTACCAGTTGTCTTGCTGTGTCAATATCGGATGGCATGATTTCATGTATTTTGTTAAAAAGTTGTCCCAATTCTCTGTGTTTCATTGAGTGTTGTGATGGGTTTCGAATGATTCCCATGTTGTCTTGTTCGTGATTTAGTTGTTCAATGATACATTTCAGAGGGATTTTTCGACCATATACTGTATATGTCTTCTCGGCCATTTTACTGTCGCCATCAGTGGTGTTAGTAGTAACTACTTTTGGAGCAATTTTCTCCCCAATGTATATTTTTCCACTTTTAATTTGATTTTGTATTTCCATTTTGAGTTTTTTGGCTGGTCTACATGCTGGGATTGATAGCCTTTTTATCTTTTGTTTTTGTCTCCTTACCCGCCGGAAGTAATCACGCCCACTTATCCTTTGATGTTTGTTAAATTGGAACACATCAATACCATTTGATCTAGCATACTGAAATAAAACCTGTCCAGCATTTCCCGGTGTCTTACCCTGATTATTTTTTACAGAATACTTTCGAGCAAATTCTGTCCAACTTATTTTGGTCCCACTTTTTATTGATTTCAATTCTTCCAAAAATTTGTCCTTATCAAAGTTATAATTGGAAAACTTTCCAATGCTTGTTCTTGGTTTCCTTCGTTTACACAGTTCATCTTTAAATCGTTTTTCCAAGTTTTGTTTTGCAGTTTTCTTTGATACAAAAAATGTGTTCAATCTTTCCCGGTCATACTCGGCATAGGATTTAGAGGAGGACAAAAAATTTGTTACATCATTTTCCTTATTTTCAAGAATTTCAGTTATTTCCCTTTTATTTTTTCTTAACAGTGTCAGATTTTCTGTTTGTTTTTCTTGAGATGTCAGTTTTGGTGTAAGTTTAAACTTTTTACATGCTGCTACCTTCAGTGTAGTTTTGAACCTGTCCTGAACCACTGGTTCTATCAAATTGAGAACATTTTCAGCTTGCTTGTCAGCTGTAGTGTTTGATTGGATGGAATTAGGTACAGAATCTAAAAGTTTATTGCACAACTTGTTCATTTCAACACAGTGTTCAGTGGCAGATGCATGCAGAGTCGATTTAACTATGTTTGACTGACAGGACTTACAATCATTTAATTGATGGGATTTCCTCTGTGACTCTGTCAATTTCATCCAATTTTTAAGACCATGAAATTCAATAAATGCTGCCTTTTCCCCATTTTTATTATTGTTTTTCCAATATTTTGCACTGGTCAAGTATGACTGAATTCTTGACATCTTGTATGTGAAATTTTCCAAACTAATATACATTTTGGGGTATTTGTGCATGTATGATAAATAAATTGCATGTCTCGCCTTGACTGATATTGACTGACTATGATTTGGGACAGTAATGCTTGCTTCTTGTTCATGATTTTTGTTCCACCATTGTATTGTGCTGATGTCCTTAGTAGACCTTGCAATTAAAACCTTTGCATAGTTGCACAGATTCATTTTCAAAAAAATTCAAGTTCACTCAAATAAGAAATTTAAATTAAGATTATTGTCAAACTGGTAAACTTTCACAGAATATTTTTTTCCCTCCCATTTTGCAGGAATGATTGCCTCCATCTTGATTTTCATTCTAGAGAATATTAACAGTTCCATAATAGATATATATATTTTTTTTTTAATAAGAAAAAATGAATTAATTGCATTTTCACAGAAAAGTTCATATTTAGTAATATTTGCAGTTTTTAAAATTTATAGTTATTTTATAATTTTCTGTTGGGGCTCAAGGTAGGGTTTTTATCAGCCTATAGTAAAGTTCTGTAATAAATTATTTTTCAGTGTGAAATTTTTTTTACAACATCATTATAGTTTTAGACCAAGCAAAACTTGTCGAGCATTGTCAGTCATGCAATAAATTATTTATTAGAATTGAAATAAAGATGTGTTTATAAGAAAAATGGAAACAGCCATGAGAACAATGTTTTGTGCTGCTATTATTTTTTTTTAATGTATAACTTTTTTTTCAGCTAGCTTTATAGTTTACTTAATTTCTTGTATCATGGTCTACTAACATTTATTTTCAATTGTTAAAGAAATATTGACTGGAGTACTAGTAAGCATGTCAGTTTTCAATTTAAACCTTAAAGCATGTTATTTGTTTTTTATTGATTAATGCATTTAAAATTAATTTACTTGTGAGAGCATGTGTTCCACTTTATATTTTTAAAATAATAAAGATATCATACCTTAATTTGATTTAATTTTAGCTGGAAAGAAATAAATTAGCAATATTGCTAGTAAAACATTAGAGTACATAACCCCCTTCCCTCCCTGGAGAACAAAATCACTATCACATTTTTATTCTACTGGTTTAAAAGAAACAGCATTTAAATCTACTAATTCCTGAGCGGAGCCACTAGACAATCTGCTCTCTTTGCACCAGCAAATATGTTGTACATGTGTACATCGTCTAGGGAGGGAATCGAACCCTCATACTCAGGAAAGACTTATCTCCCAGAGAAAAATTATGAAGTCCATGTACTTTAAACCTTATAATTAAACAGAAAACATTTACATCTTGAAGTAACTATTTTAAACTTTTCAACCTTGTATATTTGAAAAAGGGGTTGTCAACAATATACAATTTATATCCTCTTCTGCAAAACTTAATGGAAAGCCAAAACACACACATAATTAATTTTAGGAAAAACATATGTTCAATTTTTATTTAAAAACTCAACTATTTTGGGAGGTTTTCGCTTTGGTTCATGAAAATCGATTCAAATATTTAGCGCCAGTGACACTCGTTAAATTCCGGAAAATCAGCGCAACCCGACATGGTTCTCGTATTTCATCTCGATCACTAATGCGTTTTAGCATAACACAAAAACAAAATTTTCGCGAGTTCTCATTAAAAAGTGATCTGGCACAAGCCGAAGATGGCAATATTTTTCAATTTAACTCGGCACGATGTCTGAGGACTTAATGTCGATTTCAAAAGTTGTTGCTAGAAATATTTATATGCATGTCTTGGCGAAATATCGCAAGGATACGTATAAAAAGACAGGGAAATAGGTTCAATCTGTCTAGAAATGTTTATATAATTTAATGAAATGAGAGATTTAAGATTTCTAGCAGCAACTTTTTTAAACAATGGACTCTTGCAAACAAACCATGGTTAAATTCAATCAAATTATTGGTGTCTACGGGGTGTGCCAAACGGATTTATAAAGCGAATGTACTTTACTGAAAAATCGGTCACGTGACCTTATGCAAATGAGCAAGTTGTGCAACAGGTGCTCTAATCGTGTTAACTGAATAATATTACCCGGCAATTATTACAAGTTGCACATTGGTTGGGTTGTTTATGCACAAGAAGCAAAAAAGTACCCGTTATATTTAATGGCATTTTAGCAGCTGTAGATTCTGTAGGTTATATTAATACCACTGCGCATTACAATTATCAATGATAATCAAATCCTAATTATTACTCATGTGTTGTGGAACTGTAGAAAGATCGAGGATATTTTCAAGTCTGAAGGGATAAAGCCATTCCATTTGATTGATTGATTGATTGATTGTTGTTTAACTTTTTGACGAAAAGCTGGAAGAAAAATAAACAACGAACAAAGACGTCATCTGTTTGTCGGAGGTTAGAATGTTAGTATAACTGTTCATAGCATAATTTTTGTTAATATAACATACTTTTTGTTAATATTTGGCATATTTCATAACAACAACCCCAATATATACCAATAACAATTTTTAGCAGAAAATAGCCCAGCTAAATCACCAGCATAAAATGCATTATTGTGGATGTTCTTTGTGGAGTGTAGATGATGGCAAATCAATCACAGTACAGACAAAATTAAAAAATCATGGCTGTTTGTATATAAAGCAGTTTTACATTTCTGCATATATAGGTTTTCCAGCTGGCAGTGTTCAAATAACTCAAAATGCTCATACTGTGTGAGGAATTGAAATTTAGGTAGTCTCCTCTGTAGTCGGATTGGGCAACTTTCTGTTTGATTCCGTTGCTATGTTGTCCCCGAGGGCGGCCGGGGTATAGAAATAGGCCGTTCACCGTTTCACCGCCTGCAGGTAGAACCCCTGCTAATGGGGCGTCCGTTAGTTCGAGCGGGATGTATAAATACTCGAACTCCCCTTCTCAAAGGTTGTGCCGGGGAAAGA
>JARWCS010338126.1:7500-11717 GCA_034783895.1 Geukensia demissa | reverse complement strand
AGCATCCCCTGTTCTGCGCGCAACACCCGTCGTGGAGTCCTTAATTTCAAAATCGGTGTCAAATCATTATTAAAGCATTTCACCATCGTTTCATTGTAAACTTAAAAGAGGACGGAAAAATTCAAACCAACAAAGGGATTTAATAATGTAAATTTTCAGCTCACGTAAACGGTGTTATATTTTATGTACTTGAGTAATGGAATTTATTTGTAAAATGGATATTGTAGTGCATGTTACTAATGTAAATTTTTGAATTCTTTTATTTTTTTAAGCATTTTACTTAACAGGTCCTTAATTTTCACTTGATTCGGCTTATTCCTCGTAGTATCTATACATATATTATATAGACTGGTTTGCTGACTAGGTATATCTTGTATTAAATCTAGACAGGTGTGGTCCAACTTCGTTTTTCAGATTATAATCAAGGCCACTTCAGAATGTAAAATTTTATTATGCACGAAACAGTTGAATTACCACTTGCAATATTTTGTTGTCTCAAACATTAACTGCCAGGCTTGTTTACATTGGGTAAATTATGCACCGTCTGCTATGTCATAGGCTAAATCTAGCCGGTGAGGATACTCCCCTGAGAATGGCGTTGCTCTCCATCTGCCCTAAGAAACGAGGGTGCTGTGTTACCCGGATGTAAAGGACAGAACAAGCCAATAGTGATATTTTATTTGATGATTATTTTAGATTATTCTTGATATTAGCAACGCTAGATTTTATCCAGTTGACATCGATGTTTCTCTCGAAATAAAAAGTGATGCTGTTGATGCATTGTTGCGTTCTCTTTCAACTTGCTGAGAATGAACTAAAGTTTTTATTGTTTCGTAGTTAAGGATGTATACCTATGTTTTGCAAATTAATTTTCATTAAAATTGAATCCTTTTCTTAAAATTTGGCCGTCGATTTTAATGTTTTATGTCATAAACTTTATAATTACAAGGATAAGTCTTAAATGTGTGTTTTATCTGGGAACTTGTCAACGGTCATATGCATGTAATTTGACATTTTATGGAAAAATGTCGAGCTAATGAACGATATCACCACAATATTATTAATACAAAAATAAAAAGTGCATAAATATGAATATTTCTTGTAAATTAAAGGGAGATGGCAAACTATTCCTTAATAAAAATGATAAATTCCGTTTATGTTGGCAAAATTGTGTTGTATAGAATTTTAATACCTATTTAAGCGAGCAAGTATGTGTTAAGTTCGACAAATACATTTGTTTATTACTTTAAAAACTGCACTTATTTACATATCAAAAAGTTTTTTGACCTTTGAAATATTCTTCCGATATCCTCATCTTGACGCGTCTCTTTATCAACGGACTTGTTTCTATATGACTCGCTATCTCCGTTGTAGATACAATTAGCTATCAATTCAATTTCAAACACGTGTTTAGGACTAGGAGCGATATATGAAATTCCTTTCCAAAAGTACATATTGGACAAAAACAGGATTACACACATTTTTTTAAGATTGCACGTAGATTTGAACCCAAAGAACTCGCTAATTTGTATGGTCAGCAAATGCACTGAAAATGACCATCACATTTAATTTGGTTTCAGAAAGCATTTTATATGACATTTTGAATACCAGAATACAAAATTCAACATAATTGTTTTTTCGTTTTGCCAATTTATGTTTTATTTTCGCTGTCTTCTTACCTGAAACAATTATTTTTAAACTTGTTATAACTTGCAAACGTAATCATCGTTCCCCATGACACCGTCGTGGAATAAAAAACCTGAATAGCAGCTTCTGCCCAGACCTTGAAATCATAAAGTTGCAATGCTTCAATAAAGAAAACATGATTGTGTGAACTTCATCACTTTGGAACAAATTAAAATAATGCATGAGATTCCAGTAACGTTGTGTGTCAGTTAAAATCTAGATACTTTTTAAAAAGCAAACAAAAGCAGTTATTGCCAAAAGGGACGGTAACTCGATAACTCTTAGGATGGCTTTTTATAAACAAATTGAGAACATAAAATAAAATTTTCTTTTAGGAAATACCAGCATAATGATATACTAAAGTTTTTTCATACGTCTTGCAAATACAAACAAAAAAGTTAAAACCTCAATATTGTTCACATGCTGTGCAGTTAGCTATGGGTAAGTTTGTGTAGATGTCGTGTTTCAATAACGCACAAATATGGTTCCAAAAGAAATATATATTTTCTCTTCATTTTACCTATAAACTGATAAAAAGGGTATCCAGTTACTAATGTACTATCACTTCTGCTATGTGGAGGTCGTAAAAATCTTCCTCGTACTTGCGTTTTATGCACTTATGTATTTCCTGGTATTAGAATATATGTTAGAAAGATACAGTTTATAGCTTTCCAGCATTGTAATTTGTCAACTTCCGTGATGGTTATGTATATATTTCGCTTATTGCGATCATAATGTCATGAACTGTATATTTCATTTGCTCTATTTGTGTAACTAGAAATTCATAATGTTATTGTTACTGATCTTCCTATTTTTTGGCCAATGGAGTGTCTGGTGTGGTAAATCCAGAAATGTACTTAACGCGTAGTTAAATTTTGCTTCGGATATTTGTTGTGGACGTATGTAAGATGTGGATTGTCTTCTGGCATATCGTTTCATTTTTGTCTAGCTTTTTATAAAGTATCTCTATACCTACTTTTGAGTTCATGATTTTAGATATATCTGGTTTGATGAAAAACATAATTCCATCGCTCGCTCCAGGTAACATCAAACTTCTAACTAACAGTATCAATAGGAGTATATACGGTGCTGTGGCTGTGACGTAGACAACCTGGTTTATAAAACAAAACTGTGGACTTTTTAAATTTTGTAATCATAATTTTTATGCTTGCTGAAAGAACATCTGCATGCTTTTGGGAATATGGTTACCTCCGCTCACTTCGCTTAATTTCAAAATGGGCATCACGACGGGGGTCTTATAAAAGCAGATACTGCATACCCTTCCGGAATAAAACAGTTCACATCTGGTTTCGGTAGGTTTCGTGTTTACGTAGATGCAGTGCACACTTTAGTTTTTTTTGGACCCTGTACCAATAAACATTTTAAACTATATGGGAACGATTTTGAATTATAAAAATAAGAGATGTGGCATGATTGTCCATTAGACAGCCACCCAACAGATTACAGTCGAATTTAAACCTCAACAGGTGGCATTACGGCCTTCAACAATGAACCAGAGTCGATACCATAACGAAGCTGTAAAAAGGTCTCGAAATACAAACTGTGAGACTATACATTGAATTGTCTTTTATTCAATTTTACAAGCTTACTATTTAAATGATTCAACGACTTCAATTTGCATGGATTATTTTGTTTATATTACTATGAATGTACCTTTCCAATGGACTTGACGCCTTTCATGAGACAAGAAAAATAACAAACCATGCTGCGAACAGACACAGTAAGATCTTGATGTTTACATTGCCCATCTCCTCAATTCCTGTTGACAGTTGGAGAACGTTGTATCTGAAATAATAAAAATAAGCAAGTACTGTCTCATAGTTGACATTATTTAACTGTACTGATGGTTGTTTGAGCCATGTACATGTATTGTATTATAATATTTAAAGACAGACTTAACACAGAACTATTGTTAAAAACGAACTATCGTCAAGGGAGAATTACATGACTATGATTCGTGTTATATTTTCACCTTGGTAGTATACTGTAATTTTTGTTGTAAAGTTCGGTATATATATTTACATTACAAAAGAAGGCTTTGAATGTTTGCCTAGCGACAACACAACGTTCACAGAAATACAAAGTACAGCATTTATGGACACAAGAACAACTATCGTTACGGGATATTACATCACTATGAGTCATGTTAAATTTTCAACTCGGTATTATATTTTATTTTCATGGTTACATGTAAGTTCGGTATTTATACCACAAAAAATAGGCATTAAAGTACTGATAAGAGACAAAGCTACGTTACGAGATATACAAAGGAAACCTAATTAATTGTTGTCATAAATCACAAGTAGGACAAACCTGTCCTTCGCTGAAACCATGCTGCAAATGTTATCTATTACAGCAATAAACTCATCAGCTCAGGTTTGCATCACCAGTTACCGGTTACAGAATAAGTGCCTATTTCATGTATTTCACGCAGTGCGACAATCGTAGATGAACTATTATGAAAAGTGATAGCTTAAAAGGGATTATTTGTTTGATTATGTAAATCACAA
>JARWCS010338126.1:0-5000 GCA_034783895.1 Geukensia demissa | reverse complement strand
AAGTATTGCTATCCATACTTCATTGTTTCTTAATGACTTTCCAAACCACATGGGACAGGCTGTTACCTCTCCTTTACAAAACAGGATTGGGATCATATGCTTCAGAAGGGTAAGCGTCCCTATACCGCACGTAAACTGGTTCTCTGACTAGATAAATCTTGTTATATTGTATCTAAACAAGTGGGTCCATCGCCATGTTTTAGTTGAAATCGAGGCCACGCTTGGGTTAAAATTTTTAAATGCATGAAATAATTGAATTAAAACTTTAAGAACTTATTCGAATCATTGTCATAATGTATTCACATGTCTTATTAAGATTTACAACAATCCAAACGAGCAACAGCAACATTTTGTAGTCTCGAATATGCACTGCCAGTTTAATTTACATCGCGTAACTATGCACCGTTTATTACGTCATAAGCGAAAAAGTCATCAGGAGCTACTGCTCCTGAAAATGTCGTTAGCCTCCACCTGTTCTTAGATACGAGGGTACTCTGTAACCCGGATGTAAGGGGAGAGAACCAGCCAATACCGCACGCGGAACCCGTCGTGGAGTCCTTAACGTCAAAATTAGTGTCAAATTAGGATGACAAAATCCGGAATGTCATGTCAAATCCAAAGGAATCTCACGAATTCCTCTATACACCAGGAGTAGGAAAGTTTTCTTTCCATATTTCCATGATTAATTAAAAAAAAAGTTGCGACAAGAGTCAATATTCTACATTGCTTCATTCGAACAAATACTGCATTTATATAAACCCAAACACACAAATAAAACGTTGAATTTAATAGAGTACTTTAAATGAAAAGCATTTCCTTTAAAATATATACGAATACAAATTTTGCAGTTAAATAATACATGTCATAGAAAACTAAATAAATAAGTTTTTTTTCATCAAAATATATTATTGTCGTATACCATTTGTGTCGCTCTCCTCTGTCCTTTTTTCTGAAGAAAAGGGGAATGATCGTCTGTAAATTACTCAAAGTCAAAAGATTTCATTCGTTATTAATTTATTGTATATATTTTTTTACTAATGCAGAGAGCAGGGATGTATAAATAGCTCTAAATACGCAAATGATTTTTTTGAAAGTTTTTGTTCGGGTTTATCACAAAACTCCCCACACCTTTTTCATTTAATGATTCCCAAGATCTCTCATTCTCTTGTGAATAAGTTCAAGACTTAGTGTGGCCCAGATCTATGTTAAAAAGATTTTTTCCTTTCAATGAATGCGAAATTTAGGAACAAGAATTTCAGACATTTTACCTCATAGGCTAAAAATGATCAATTAATAGTGATGAACTATAAAATGCACTATTCACAATGTTGTTTTCCATTTAATTGTGCGTGTTTATTCAACATTATGCAACATGCCAGCATAAAAATATGAAAACTTTAAAAAAAAATCATATGAAAGATCAGGGTGACAGTGACATTAAAAAACTTGGAACAATAACCATGTCAATGATCTTATATACACACTTTCAAGATGTTAGGAAGCTTCCCAGTTAACACGAGAACATTTCAAAAACGTTTTCAAAACATTTCAAAAATGTTAGGAAAACATTTCAAAAAACGTTTTTATGATGTGATTTTGTATGGTTTTATTCATGTTTTTAAAACGTTTTCAGAAACATTCTATGATATTGTTTTAGAAACGTTTTACCAAAACATTTTAAAATCATTTTCTTGAAATGTTTCAAAAGTATTATTATAAAACATTTTTGAAACGTTTTAATCTGACAATTTGAAAATGTTTTATTGGCACCTTTCTAAAATGTTTCCGAGAATCATTTTAAAAATGTCACTTTATTTGGTTTATCAGATATGTTTATCTGAAAAAATGTAGTATCTTCGAACAATGCATTCAAGATGCAACCTTTTGTTCTTTCTTTTAACATAAATGGATCTAAACAATAAGACACATGATATTTTATTATTGAAAACTTCCAAAAGTTTTTTAATGTCACTTATTTATTTAGTTGAGCCATCTTGAAACTCCTCCTCCCTTCTTGGTTTTGATGTTCTTTGATCTGAAATTAAAAATAAAACAATTATACAAAATGTTTTCATTGAGAAAACCAGATAGGAACGTGTCATTTACTATTAAACTTTTTTTAGAATAGTTTTCAAATAAAAGAAATATTAAAGGATTAATGACACTGTCATTGCGCCAAACTCCACACAATACAAGTATAAATGTTAGTTTATAATGTTCTTTGAAAGTAAAAAACATTCAGATGTCTTCATTTACAGAGTTAACAATATATGTATATTACAAAAATGTTTTGGTAAATGTGAGTGATCGAGAACGATTGCAACTATTCTATTACAAGTCTAGCTATGCCACATAATATTGATTTGATTTTCAATTTAAAAGGCTAGATATTCACTTACAGAGAATCATTTTGAAAAGTGGCGTACCTACAAAAGCCTATTTTCCTTTCAGCCCGGTCCCAATAAAACACTCAAGCAGTAGTCATCAGAGCTACTTATATACCCTCAATCACTTTCTCCTTGTGATGTTGCCGTGGAATAAAACTTTGAAAAGAATTTGAATTTAGTTTCGTGCCACTTTGTTTTCCCTGAATGTTTGTTTACGAAATATCTTATCTCATTTTACTATTATTTTATTTAATAAAGAGGTATGGCCACTTTCCTCTGTTTTTGGTTCACTCGTATATTACCAAATTCTGAATTTTTAGATATTTTCAGAATGAAGTATTTAAAATATTGTCTCATATCTACATGTCAGTAAAAAACAATTTAGTAAGTATATCTTAATTTGACACTTTTTAACTCAAAACTAAAATTACTTATTTTTACTATCCTTTAGTTTCTGTAATAGGATGGAAGTATGTTCTTTATTTCAAAATTACTTAAAGTGAAATCACTGACATAATTTCAACTCTATTGGTCAACTTTTACAGATTATCATGAATCATATAGCAATGCAATAAATGTAAAAATACCAACAAAAAACAAAATTTGACTAAACAAATTTCAAATATTTCAATCAGCTGCATGTCATCAACAGTTAAAGTATAGTAAGAGTCATAAATCTGTGAAAGTTCAGAAATATTTTGGTCAAAGATGTTAGCTTACAGTAATAAAATAACAGGTTATGAAAACCTTTTCACTGCATAAATAGAAATAAAAAATATAAATATTATTTAGAAGAAAAATTTCATTCGTACGGCAGTTTGAGATATTTATTATTATTTGACAACCATATATAAATGATATTTGTGTGTGTGTGTGTGCGTTTGAATATTTTTCTGGAATAAATGCTTAATAATTATAATTATTTAAGCCTTAGTTTCTTTTGCATTAGTTTTATTTTTAGTTTGTTTCAAATTTGTCTTGTCTCTTTGAACTATACACTTTTGATCTCTCACATGGGTATTCTACACTGCTCTCAATACAATACCGGCGTATTCTCCCGGACAAGCGAACTCTGATAAATTTTAGGAAAACCATGACGTCTTAATTGGGTCCCAAACAAGATTTCTTGTTATACCTCTGTAATTAAGTAAAAGTGTGACAATTATTTAAAGAAGTGAGAATCAGAATACATGTTGATCAAATTTCTGATTACACAATTTCCGTAAGTGTATTGGCATCATAACATTTAATAATGTTTTGAAAAAAAATCATTTGAAATAAAAACTTTCGTTCTCTGTGGTTTGATCTTTTATAATATTTGTTATCAGTTAGCTTTTACTTCTTCCTGCTCATATTATTATTTAAATTCATATATGTGCTCAGTTTCTCACGATATATGCAGCTTCTCGTATTTTCTGTTTCATCTTCGAAATAAGCTACTATCTGATTTCGAAATTTTACTTTTTCTGATGATTCATTTTGTTGCTCCAGGTACGCCATTTGATTTGAGATTTGTAAAGTTTACTTGCTTATACCTACGTCCCTTTTGCAGTCACAAAATCTTTGTGTAGTTCTCTTTTAATGTTACTTTTATAAAAACTTGAATGCTGGTTGTGTTTTTGTATTCAATTTCTATACAATGAAATAGTTCTTGCAATCGTTTTGATATCATTTTATGTTCAGATTCACACTGATATGCCACCAGGTTTTGGGAAATTATATTGTAAATTGCACGTTGGTAAGTTATTTTGATTTATTCTTTTAATCTAGTTTGCCCTTTTGTTTTGTTAATTGTTGATTCTTGCACAAAAGAAGTGACCGACTTAATTGTGAATATTTCATTTTTTTAAGACGCACGTAAGACGTTTTAAGATTTGAAATTATCGATAAAAAGAAGCTTAGTATAAGTATTATTAGCCATATCTACGACACCAGTACTCATTTTTGACTGTTTGGCATTTAGATATTCTTGAATGCCTAAAATACTTTGTCTAGATATTGAACACTGACTTATGAATATATTGTTAATATATCAGAAAACATAAATTTTTCAGTCATAACACTTGCTATTCCATTTCTTTTTCTCTCATAGGACATGTCACAACGCTTGATTGAAGTTCACCTCATATAGTTTGATGTCCCATGTGGTGACAAAAAAAAAGAAACAAAATTAGAATAATTGCCGATTGTGCTACATGCATAAGACTGAAATATCTTTTAATCAGTCCCAAATTGAAGGTTTATAATAGATTAAATCTTGTAGTTGAATGAAAAAATATATATATATAAAAAATAGTGATTTGTGATATTTTAGGAAAACGGTTTGTCTTATACTCTTCATTCAATGGAAATATTTTTATATGTGTAATAAATAAGTAATCGGATAAATATTTCAGTCTTACCATTTTATGGTGCCGGCGTTGGCGTATTGGATCATATCTATTAACTTGTAACTGGTTGGGAACGATACTTATTGATCTAAAATTGTCTCCGCTGTTGCCTTGCAAATCTTGGACAAAAAATCGGTTGATCTACCAACACCAAGCAAGTTTCCAATTGTCCGGTACACGTACTTAGCAGGAGATGCCAAAAAATTAAACAGCAATGGGAACT
>JARWCS010338116.1:0-11718 GCA_034783895.1 Geukensia demissa | reverse complement strand
TTTAAATATTTTTTTAGTTTATATATCAATAAATGTATGAATAACCTTTTGCAAAAACAAATCATTTGACTGATACTAAAAACATTATATATTTCGCATCAGTACCGATAAAATGTCCATAGAGTTCCACAGATCAGTAGAATTTCAAGTCCAGGCATGATTGCGACTCTATTTTACATTCTTCAAGGAGTGTATGTTGTTAAAATGTGCTTTTGATAAAACACCTACATTTTAAAAATTTATCAATAATATCTTTGTCAGATGCATCCATGAGGAGGAAATCATTATCAAAAAATAGTACTAAAATTTAAAAAAATGTATAGTCGCTTGATAGAGTTTAAAATTTTAAGTGTCTAGTTGTTTGTAAATGAGGTGTATAGTCACTTGATTTCTTTCCGTTAATTTTTTAACAAATATAACTTTTATTTGACGCCTAAGATAATATCATCCATTCAAAAACATCTTTTTTTTATTTTTTCCTGCAAAAAATAAACTGAAATATACAAAAGAGAAGATTTGGGATAAATATCAAGGAGACCATACTCCATCTCTATACGGAACGAGGAATATTGTTGAAACTAGAGGTCTTCAACAATGGTGAAATCCCTAAGGCCATTAAGAACAAATAGACATTTCCAACAATAAAATACAAAATTATCCATGATGAATAAATATGGAAAATTTATTTATGGTATATGAACATTTCAATGAGTAACCTCTCATCAGTAGCATTAGAACCGAAACATGGGCAAAGATCCAAACATTCCAAACAAATAGAAAGGGAAAGCCACATCCGACGGCAGGGACAACTACTTAGTGCAATACTTTTCGAAGCCTTTACGTATTTTCAGTGCATAAAAATTTAAACAAATTTCTGAAAATGTTTGATAACTTTCATGTCAGACAAGTCTGACAACTTGGGTGGTGAATATCCTCTGGGACGAATGTAGAAAGTCAAAAATCCAAACATAGCAAAAGAAGTAGGAAATGTAATATGTAATAGAAAGATACAGTATCGTTGTCGAGCCAAACAATATATTATATGCTTCATAATTTATTTTTAAAATGCATTTCTCAAGCAAAAATATTGGGAATATTTAGTGATCTGCAGAATTTTCTTGCAGATACGAAAAAACTGGAAGCTAATGTTTGTTGACAGTTGTTAAACAGTTCCAAAGGTTGAAAATATTCTCTTAAAAGTTTACAAAACAAGCTAAAATAGCCTTAAAACGTAAGAATTCTAACATAAGAAGAGAAAAAGAAGAAAAATAAACTGCCCAGCAAGTGACCGATTGTCGCTATAAAAATCAGATAACAGCAATATACACTTCCGATCCTACATTTGAATTCGAGTCCCTTCTGGCTGTTACGTTGAAACAAAATGATTATCATTTGAAAAAATCCATACACGTGATAAATGATAATATAATGGCCAGCACTAACATTTAAATTAATTCTAAAAGTATCTTGAAATTGGTCATCACAGACTCCTATGTAATCAATCAACTTTCCATGTTAAATCATTATAATACCATGCTACTGTAACCTATGTCACTAAATTCTGATCTGAGGCAGGTTCGGGAAAACCCTTAAAATAGTACAAGATACATCAGCATTTGATAAATCTTTCTTATGATACAAACATTAATTGTTGTTTGTACCGGCGTAAGTACATTTATAAATATTTAACAAGAAATGGAGGACCAAGGTCGACATTATTTTGTAAGATTAATGACTAACGAATAAAAGACGTTTATACGTACAAGTTCAAGGCAGTTAAAACTCGTACAAAAATTCCCTTCTTGAACCAGTTTTTATCCTATAAAAAGAAACTACTCGTTAAAATAAAATTGCCCTTTTTTCAATATACCGCACACTTGCCTAGCTTGTATGTAAGTATTTTTATTTTTTAAATATTTTGAATTGCTTCATGATCAACGGAAGGTTGTGATTGTTTTTGTTTACCGCATCTGAAAATTCAAATGATTTTTTTTCGTAATTCTGATCAAATTAAAACCTACAGTTGATCACGACCGCTTGTGATGTAATGGTTAACGTGCTCGCCTTGAGTGCGGAAGGTCATGGATTCGATTCCCGGCCAGGTCAAACCAAAGACAATTAAATTGGTATTTGCTGCTTCTCCGCTAATCATGCAGCATTAAGGAGTAAGAGCAAAGACTGGTTGGCCAAGGGTCAGAATAATGTGTCTGGGTAAAGTGGCATCTCTTCCTGCGGACTTCGTGAGCTGGCGCGTTAAAATTGTTGGTCTAGTACAAAGCAGGGTTCATATATTACCATCATTCATTACATGTAATATGCTCTCGTCCTGAATATGCATGAAATATTTGCCGCTGGACGTTAAGCAACATTAAATCAATCAATCAATCAATACGATCGATCACTAAATATTTTGTAGTGTTTGTATGTTTCTTGGCATCATTATCAAACTGGTACTTTTAAAAGTTAATGTGAAAGATGGGGCGGTTTGGCAGTCAATAGATCAACTGCAGGCCACAATAAAGTCAGTTTTTCAAATATTTTTCGTATATTTAAATGAGGAGGTATGATAAGCCCCATATTTCGCTCAAATTTAAGATTGTGTCGCACAACAATAAATAATTGTGAAAATATTAATGTGCCATGTGTCCGTTGAATAACCAAACTGTTTGATTTTCTATAAAAACTTAATGTAACAAAAACAGTATTTAAGATAGTATGATCATGAAAAAAGTGGGAATTATAAAATACTTATTTTTTTAATGATTTGTCACAAAAGTAGGAAATTGCAATTTGAACATGGACAATGATTACTGTCCGTTTGGTATCATGAAAGTCCTTTTAAAAAATTATACTTTAATGATGTCGTTAACACGTTATATAAATTTACCAATGTTGCAAAAGTATGGCAAATTTTGATATGATATATTGGCATTTCAAAGAGCAAACCACTCGTCAGCGGTATAAGAATAAAAAAATTCTGAGATCTAAACAGTATTCTAATTCACACAAAGAAAGCCATATCCAGCGGTAGGGACAACTTCCGGTTCAATACGTTTCAAACATAAAAGTGACATGGAGAAAAGGCGATAAACCTATTTCTTATCAAACTGTGAAAAGATTTTGTTATTAAAATAACTAGACTTTTTTCAATTTTAGATGGCAACAAGAGATTTAATTTTGTTTCTTCTGCTGCCGTTTGTTGCACTGACTCAGAATGAGGACAGTTTTATACCAATGGTTTTCAAAGACTGTTATTCATCTGAATCTGCAAGTCTGTCTCAGTACCAAGGTGATTTAGATAGGATCAAATGTTTGCAGTACCATATAGCGCGGGCAGGGTTCAATAATGGTATGGTCAATCTCATCGATCTACTACAATTGCACATTAGCTTGACGAACCCAGGCAACGGACAGAGTCTTTCTTCGTTTACAACACTGCCTTCTCAGCTGGATATAAGAAATCCTCAGTCCGAAGTTCAGGATACGGTACTTTTCTTCGTTTATTTGTACTTATATTTGCATTTTCTGTTTCTGTCCCCTTGGTCGTTTAGTGTGTTAAACATGTAATTTACACAACCAGATGTGTTAAGTTTGTCACTCACCTGCCTAGGATGGATGCTTCTTTCCAACTTTTTCTCCATTAGGGCTCATTTATACGTCATAAGCGATCGTCGCGAGACGTCGCGCGATATCGTTCTACGTCGCGCGAAAATCGCTAGGTGTTTATACTTGTCTAGTTTGTTTATACTTTTAATCCCAGCAAAAATCGCGCGATATCGTGCGGTAGTCGCGCGACATTCGCGAGATGTCGCGCGACGATCGCACGACGAAGTATAAATGAACCCTTAGTTGACCAACAACATATGACTAAAATATTAATAAAATATTTATCGACTGTTTAACAATTTAATGTCTAGCAATCAAAGACGACTTTAGCAAATGCCATTATACGAATATTTTGAGCTCGCAAAACATGTATTTTAAACTACACGATTGACTGATAGACAACTTATAAACCAATGTTACATTCGCTCAAATGATGGAATCTATTTTTAATTTCAAACATGAGAACACTCAAAATCAGAATTGGAAAATCAAAGTTCCATAATACATGAACAATATTTTGTGTAATCTGTTATCTATAAGATAATTTCTGCCATTCAAGCCAAACCTTCTATTATGCCGGAGTGCGCAACAATACATCTCTGTTCCTTCAAAGTACCTTGATCGATTTCTGGTATAGTTTTGGTTTTGAAACTAAAAAAATCCGAGTGTACGGTTTCAGTCGTACTTGATGTAGATGGTACGTTTCTAATATAAGATACACCAAACCTGCTTAAAAACACGTGTCTATAAATTGGTTAGAAGTTTTACAACCTATCCAAATTAAGATAACTAATATCATGCGTTTATGGAACTTTTTGGGAGTTTCAGTGATTTAAAGTTAAAGGAGTAGGTACGTTAAGCCCCATATTTAATCCAAATTTTAGATTTTGTGATACAATAATAAGTTGTTGTGAAATCGTCTGTTAATAATTCATTACTTTTTCCTGTATTCTTTTCGTCATTTCGACAAAATGTTAGAGTATAACTATTTTAACAAGAATATAACATTTTCTGTAAAAATGCTGAATTTTTGGAGGTGTTTTGTTCAAAATAGATATGATCGCACAAAGCATCACAAAGATATTTTAACCAAACATTTGAACTTGATAGATCTTTAATTGTGCTGAGTTTGGTTGTGATGTTTTTGTGCGATCTATATTAAAAACGACAAAAAAGTATGAAATATTGCATCAAATTAATAAATTTCTTAGTATTTTTACATTTTAAGGATTTTCTATGTGCCATATGACCATTGTATAACTAAATAAACTAAAAATTTGGTTGTTTCTTTTTATAGACATTATTCAATGCAAAAAATATAAAATAATAGATATTAGCCACTTTTCCTTTTTAGCCAAATTCTTGGGCCAAAAATGGGCCTTAACGAACCTCGTCTTTTTCAGTGTCATCGACAAGAACTTGGCAAAATACATACAACTATGAAGTGATAAATTAAAATATATTCTGTTTTATTTTTTGTTGATCCATATTTGTTTGAATGTATTGGTCGACAGAACAATACGTAATGTATGAAAAGGAATTCGAAGATACCAAAGGGGCAGACAGAAATCATTAAGTCGGAAGACAGACAAGACCATGGCCAACGAAACGAAACGAAAGACAAACATACATTGTAGAACACACAACACCACGCTGAAAACTAAAGCTGAAGTAACACAAACCCTACAAAAACCAGGGTGAGTTCAGGTGCTCAGCGTGACTTTTTTATTATTTAAAAAATACATTAATTAAAAGATTACATTAACAAAAAAAAACAACAACAACAAAATGTTAACAATAGTGACATAATAACAATTTTCCTCTATTTTTCAGGACTTGATGAAAGATCAAACAGGACTTTCAACGTTACCAAGTTTTATTTCTGTGATTTCTCGGGATTTAATTCAACGTATTAAGCGTGCCGCTGGTGACACAGCACCGGGTGTTATTGGTAATACAAAATTGTCTAATTTGCCAATATCCTCTGGGAGTATTTCTGATGTCTTGGGCCTTCCAGAACATCTGAAAGGAGCACGAGCACCAATTAGAAATCGAGGCTATTCAGCCAGTGATGCCATAACAGATCCACGGACCGTAAATGTTGGATTAAAATCGGCAAATGCAGCGAAGAACAGTCCAAATGTAACTAATGATAGCATACCATTAAACCTAAAAAATACAGGCAAACAGAACATTGAAAAGCCTAAAAAGAATAGAAAAACATGGCAGAAGAGGCGACAGAACAAAGGTTTCAACAGAAATCAATAACAATAATTAACGAAGAAACATTTATGTTATGATGTTTTCAATATACGTGCTAATTTATGGTTTAAGTTTAGTTGTGCACATGTTTACCTTATTTAATAGATAACTGTGTGCAGAAATGTTCTGTTAATTTATTTTGTGTTTCGTGCAACTAGGAAAGAAATAATCAGATCAACTTGTAAAAACTAATTCCAAATCAACCATGTATGATAGTTGGTTTATTATTTTGGGAGTTTAGCTTTATGTGGAAACAAATTTCAATTCAACCATAGTTAAACAACATACGCCTTAACAAGCGAATTTGCACATAAATACCCTTATTTTACTGGATTTTCATCAATCCTCAAAACAAAGCATTGTATATGTGGCACGAGCCACTCCTGCAATAATCAAAATATTTGTTTTCCTATAGCGGTATTGACTAACACCGATCGTAAAAAAACTGACCTTGACAATCTAGTAACAATTGAATCATTTTGTTGTCCATGATCTTGTCTGTTTTTTTCTGTCCCTTTTGTATCGCTGAATTCTTGCCCTATTGTAATTTTTTATTCATACGTATACTAAGTAATTCTTGATGCACCTACATAAAGTGTCTTTTTTCTTTGATTCGTTGATAAAGAGTGTTGCTGCTGTCCTACAAACTGCTGAGCGCAGGATTAACCAACGAAAGGGTATTTAATGTCGTCAATTTGACCTTTTTGGGGGATGTTTGTACTTTTTTCTAAGTTTATATCTTAGTCTACCTATGTCCTCTTATGTATTGATTTAAATGGTGCTCCTGAGAGATTATTTATACTCCTAGAAACATGTTTACAATATTATACAATTTTGGTAAACATTAACGGAAATCATTTTTCTTTTTCATAATCTTTTTTAATTTAATGACTTATCACTTGATTTTATTTTTTCTTCTGTTTGAACTCGAATAAAAGTAACACGGCAAGTGTCTGTACATCAGAGTTGGTTTAGTTATGAGCCAATTTTCTGTATTAGGTCTTGTGAATCGATTCTACCTTTTTTTTTTTTTTTGTTTGTGACGTTATCGACGTTATCGTCTAACTTATTGTGTCGTGGCCTTATATGGAAAAATCTAAAAATCACGTTTGTAGAACTTGATCATTTTTTCAATTTGATGAGGGTGCTAAGTTCTTGTGCATTTTTCAAGACTTTTACAGGCAAAATAAAGTTTAATTGTGTTCATTGTCGTACTTCTAAAATATATTTTTAGCGTTAGAAGCTTCAGAAATAGCACAAAGTATTTAAAATGTATAGAATAGTAGATGTGGTATGATCTTCTATAAGACAGACGTCCAAAAAGGGTAACTTACAAACATCTACCAGCTACCTTAAGGTCTTCAACAATGGACTAAGATCCACACTGTAAGACAAACTGTAAAAGTTCTAAAAATAAAATGTAATGACTTTCAAATGTAACATAAAACGGCAAGATTACAATGTAAAAAGACTATTAAGAAAATGTTTTAATCAATTTGTTGTAACGAAATTTTTCAGTTATACAGAGATTGCGTTCATTAAAATCGGAAGCGTCGCTTCATACCGAACAAGCTGAGAAATATATACTCCGTACAAAGGAGCCAAAGGAACGTCCCCGTCAAGGAAGGGAAAATTAACAATTGGGAAAGAGAAATCGTCCCTCTTGTAAATTTTGGTAGAGATTTTACCTTGAGTAATATATACATCTAAGTTGAGAAATGGGCAATAACCAAAACATGTCTATAACTCTATGTCAAGCTTCTCTGGGGTGTGATTTTCGGACTTAATTAAATTATATGTTCGTTTCCGCCTTTGTATTTATTTTAAATCAAAAGAAAAAATTATCCCACCATTTATTGGTTCAAAACGTACACTGTGTAAAAGAGTTTTACATACTATTATCTGCCCCTGAATTTCTCTACGGGGATTTAACATTGATGGTTGGCTATCTTTGTTTTGGTGGAAGCGCCGAAGTTTGACCTAGAAAAAGTTATTTGAAAGATTGCACGCATTTTTTTATTTGGACCCCCGCTTGCGATATATAACAGAAGAATCAAGTTTAAAATTCCATTCATTTCCAAAATTTTGCATTTTTGCGGGTTATTTAATCCTAGTTAAATAACTAAATTATTACGCAGTGTTGACAATGTGTTCTCCCGGTCTCGCGCTAGCGCGTGCAAATGGCACTTCCGGCAAACAAATGGCCAATTTTATAATGTAAAATCCCCGTAGAGAATTATTATAAACTCACCACAGCTTAAAATACATCATGATTGCTAAAAAGTATTATTGAAAGTTATTTGCACTTTTTCAATCTACATAAACACTTTTTTATAAGGATACGGTAGACAGCTTTTCTCTTACAACCTTTTTTACCCGTTCCAACAAACTCTGACATAGAGTATAGCTTGTTTATATTCAAAATATCATTAGATGCCCGAAAAACAAGGTAGTTTGAAATGCCAAAATAAAGGTATCGAATGCAAGTAGGACAAAAATTTAACTAAATATGGATTAAAATTTTAGTTTGATGTAAGTTGTTGAATGGCGATTCCAAAGAACATAATATTCAAAGACTTAAATGTAGTTTTATAACAATAAAGATAAGATAAGACGAGTGTTCATGAGTGATTTATAATTACGATCATTTACAGCATTTCCATAAAAGGTTGGATGTGATATCCCGTTTTCATTAATTTCCTACAAAATTACTTCTTTATATATCTGAAATTAATTAGTAACTGTTTCAAATCTGTTTCAACTATTTTATTGTACCGAAATCTTTCACTGAATGATTTTCTGGTGATACCAAGATAACATTCATTAAAATCTAAAACATCGCTGCATAAACGAACCAAAAGAACGTCCAAGTCAAGGACGGGAAGATTTACAATAGGGAATGACAAATCGTCTCTCTTGTCGTAAATGCTAGTTTTATTTGCTCCTTGTGAAACAGAAACTTTATTATCGAGAAAAGAAAGGACAACTACTACTGTTTATAAGCTATATGCAAAGGGAGTTTTCTTTTATACTGCAAAGTTACCGCCATTTTCCTTCCTGTGCAGCGGAGCTTATTTGTGCCTGTCTTCATTCAGAAGCGTTTATTGCAAGTTGTTCTGTTCTTTGGTTTTGTCTAATGTTTGCTGTTATTTGCCAGAATATCTGTTGTTTTCTTTTTCTGAAAATTTGGTAATTGACATGACAGTTTGAACTCCGAATAACGATATTTTTACCTTTACTGATAATGTTTGTTGGGCGGGTTATTGTGTTTGAAACGTCGGTTTCAGTGGTGGGTAAGAAATCTTAATGTACTACACCTCGAATGTATAAGTATCACCAGCCATCTTGAGTGCTTTTTACTGATGACGACTTGATCTATTTATAGTCTATTGCAATCTGCTGTTTGTTTTGCTCCGAGTTTCTATATTTATTAACGCCACGAACGTAGTATAAATCGGAGCTAATATTAATCAGATTGTGTCTTTATGTCGTAATTTAAAAAATCTGTATTGTATCGCTATTAAGGAGATATGGCCATCTTTGCAGTATTTATTCCACTTGCAGGGTCATTTGATAAAAGTATCAGATCTAAGTTGGATTGAAAAAAAAATAGTTAACAGTATATATATTTTTTCGTGATTGTTAGCACAGAAACAGAGATAAGTTACTCTTTGCTGACGTCATTATGCAATTTAACCGTCGACATCACAATCTTGTTGGCCAGTATGGAATAGCCGTTTTTCAATTGAAGGCGGATCTTGTCTTGGACAATGTGGCGTTGTCTTTAAAGAGGAAGGAACCGCAGACCGCCTGAGTAACTCCGGTTTCTTGGTAGAGTTCGCACATCGTTCATACAGTCTAGATATATATAAAATGTAAAGATATGGGGTAATTGTCATAGCAACTGCACTCCAACCAAAAGGAAAACAGAGTGGATTTGCAATTCTAATTTCTCCACAAGGCCTTCAACAAGAGTGGAATACCAATCCTTGTAAAAATTTATAAATCGCCCAAAGTGAAAACGTTTATACGTAAAATAATACTCTTTCTAGCTGAACATATTAAAAAAGTACGTGTAACAAAACATATTACATAAGTCAAACTTAGCTAATCTGACTATCTGATATTTTTTGCTGGTAACTATAACTATATAATATAAACATATTTTATTCAGAAAATACTGAAAAGGATTGGATAGCAGGCTAAATCCTATATATATCTTCTCCATACAAGGCAACAAGCAATATACAATACCTACATACATGTACATAATACACTATTGTGAACAGAATAAATAATGTGTACATTTTCTTTAATTTTATAAAAATATAATTTGAATTTTACACTTCTAATGAAATCTCACTCAGTAATGAATTAAAATAAGTCAGTATAAAAAGTAAATTGCAAAAATATTACATTTGTAAGAAGAATTTTCGAAAGGTTGTATTTGAAATAAACTAATACACGGGGAGTGAGATATAAAACTTGCGTCTAATATCGTTGCTATAACCGATGTCACCACTGTAAGATGGTATAAATTATTTCTCAACTAGTTGTATACGAAATGATTGCAGAAATTAGATATGTTCTATTATGAAATTTGCATTTTTTTTTTCTAGTTGAGTGATATTGGTCTAATCTTATTTCAAGTATAAATTTATCATATAATAACTAAAAATAACATCAATATATAAACATACATCAAATACATGAAGAAAGAAGGGTATGTCAACGATAATTGTACATTCAGTACTGACATCTATATGTTGCAGTACATTATGATTACATTAAAGTCTTTTACTGCATTTGATAAAAGTATGAACAGCAAGTACCAATTTCATATTTTGTTCATAATCATGACAGTCACTACCAAAAAGGACATTTTTAATATTACAACTACTAAGTGCAATACGATTTGAAGCCTTTCTGTATTTTCAGTGATTTAGAATTGAAATAAATGCAGCAAATTTCCATAAAACATGATTAGATAAGTCAGACAACTTGACTGGTGAATATCCGAGGGAATCTATGGTCACCAAAATAGACATCGACTCAGTGTTTTCAAAATACATGTTTTCCAATGTTGAATAAACATGAGGAATTGTTGTTTGCTATACATGTATGTACATTTCAAGGAGTTATCTCTCATCAGTGGCATTAGAACTAAACATATGAAGTCCGAGATTCAAACATAGTAAGAAGTACACAGTTATTGTTATATGATATTTTTATATCTGCTTCGTTTCAATCTTGAATGAAGTATGTCTTTGTCATAGACTTATAAGACAAAGTTGCGGCAGGCAACACATGTCTTCCTATAGTAAGACCCAATCCAATTTAAGTCTTCTTGATTGAGGAAGACGGAGAAAACCCTTGATCAAAAATTCCTGTTATCGATATATTAAATGTTTTTGAATAAGAATCTTGTCTATCTATATTATAAAAGGAAGTCGATACAAATTATTTGTGCTTTCAAGGAAACAAGAAAAACCAGAGTGTCTACAAAGAAACTAACGAAAGACAATTAGCACTGAGGACAAGCCCAATTATGGTAACAAGTTAAAAAACACAGCACTGATAAAAAGACCAAGGAAGAACAAATCAAAAGACACAGTGCTGAGAACAGGACCGGAAAACAAGTCAACAGACACAACACTGAGAACACGACCAAGAGAGAACAAGTCAATAACCTCAACACTGAGAACACGACCAAGGGAGAACAAGCCAACAGACACAGCACTGAGAACAAGTCAAAGATACTAAAGGGGCAGACAGAAATCGTTACTTCAGAAGACAGACAAGACCATGGTCAACAACATGAAACGAAAGACAAACATAGACAACACAACA
>JARWCS010338106.1:0-11719 GCA_034783895.1 Geukensia demissa | reverse complement strand
AAGGGTAAGCAACTCCTGCTCCACTAGTGACACCCGTCGTGTTACTCATTGTAGTAAAAACCCGGTGATATTTCTTTAACTCAGGATGTTTTGTAATATAAAAATATGCTATTATTATTGTTTAATTTTAAGACTTATTCTGTTATATATGAAACATTTTGCCTTCGATTTTAATATTGAACTTACAAGGAAATCTTGTATGAATTTATATATACATCAAGTGAACAGCTTTTGTGTTATAAACAAGGAAAAGTCTTTGAAAAAAATATCTATTTTTAGACACTTGCTGAATCTACTGTGTATTAGTTGATAGGGAAATCATTTCTTCAATAAATATTTCTAAAAGTAAATCATTTCTTCATTAAATGTTTCTAAAAGTCCATGTGTACTCTCACATGACGTTATCGCCAATTCCCTTTGCTGTCTCACCTATATCATGTATATTGTGTCGTTCTTAACAGTATACAGAATATTGGTTCACTCATCAACATTCCGAACGATGAAAATATTTTTTCTTTATTTCATGACTTTTTGAATTTAATACCCGGTACATAGGTTTTATTACAAGATAACAAATGTAATATATCGTCTTAATTTCAACATTGTTAAACAATCATAATTACTACTTGATAATAAATAACACAGTTATAGAAAACATAATATATACTTTAAATATGAAGCGCGAATCTAAATACATTGAAAAGTGGAGCAAAACAAAAATTCAAATAACAAACAGTTAAGTCATAAGGGGAAGCGAAGAAAAAAACAAAAAGTCAACCTCGGGAACACCAACGACACGGAACATGACATAAAACTAAAAGCACAAAACTATGAACAATGCGGACTCTACCAAAAAAATTCGAGGAAAAGCTAAGCAGTTCCCTCCTCTTAAAGACACCCTCAAAAGGTCGATCAAAATATATTTTTTTTGTCAATTATACTTCACAGGTATGACATGCAACATTTGTGATGACAACAAACTCGACGACAGAGCCACCATTTGTCATACCACCAATAACTGGGATATCCGAATCCGAGAGAGATAAATACCTTTTAATTGCCACCTTTCTAAGTGGTTTGATCATATTTGGAGTAATTGTGGCAATTATGCATAAAAAATGTCGAGAAACAATCAGAAGAAGCAGAACCTGGATTATTTCGAAAACTGTGAGACACAGACCAAATGTTTCTAGACCCAGCGGAAGGCCAACATCCATTGAAATGAGTTTTAAAAATCCATCTAGCCCAATATTCAGTAAAGAGGTAAATCCACCAGTAATGTTCTATCTTGGAAGCAGCAACGACAGTCAAAGTAGCAACAACCTACGAAAACATCGTCAGAGGAGTTCGGGTACCGACCATGACAATGATTCTGGTATATCAGTCATATCCGGTAGTCAAAATATTCCAATGTGCTCATTAACAAATCAGTGTTTTAAATTTGATAGAGACGTAAACGATAACGTGATGTTAACTTATAATCCTTCAAGTTTATCTTTAGATCCTACTGTAAGATTGGTTAAGGTTCTAGCGCCAGAATCGCCAGACATTGAGACTCAGAAAAACAAACACAAAGATCAACAACGTCCCACACTTCGAAGAAGCTCTACTGTTGTTGATAAAATGAATTTTCTAAGTGGATACGTTCCATCTTCCCGAGACGAAGATTACACTGTGATTACATTAACAGATGATTCAGAATCTGAACATCAGCCTTCTGATAAAATGTTAAAACAGTTTAAATATGAAGGCTGTGTAAATTATGTGAACAAAATACCAAAGAAACAGTCTCACATATCTCCGGAAGGTATTGAGAATCCGGCATTTTACTTACAAAATAAAATATTATCACGGTCATTATCAGAATTCGGACCACTGTCAGACGATAGTTCGCAAGTGACTTCTGGATATCATATGAACTGTAGAAAATTCGGTGATTATTACGCTTCTGATAACGATAGTGATTCTAAACTCATTGCTCACCGTGCCGAGGTACATGTACTACCTCAAACAACACGACCAAAAATATTATATGAAAAGAGTCACAAACTAAAAACAAACAACGACCGTCCAGTTAAATATAGAACTTACACAACCCCTAAATCTATAGACAAAGAAAGCCAAGAGCTGTACAAAAGAGTATTGCGCGACCGAATACAGGACATAATTTTCTCAGATTCATCTGCGTCATCGGTAAAGAGCGACCAGACTTTCGTGAAGCCTACTCATAAAAAGGCTAACGATTTACAGCATTCTGTTTCGTCTCAACAATTTTGCAATATGTACATTTGACTTGATAACAGCTACTTATTTAGAAACACAGGGTCAACAGGAAGACAATGTCTAGACCATGTTACTTTATAACATACTTCAAATGAGATTATAGTTTTATGTTAAGTCTGAAACGTTGTTTGTATTGGACTATTTTAAAGAAACCACTTGCAAATCCGATATTAGAATTACATGTCGTACGATTTTTGTTCGGATTTGAAAACGGCCTCCGACTATCTTATCGAATTTTTAAAGATACAAGATACCTTGAGACGTTTCCGGGAGCAACTGTTTAACGTTTATGGATGGAAGTACCTTTGGATCCTGTATTTTTGCAGAACATTTTCGACCCTTTCTTCTTCTGTGCGCTTTCAATATTCAACAGCATTTGAATCCGCTCTGAATCAAGAAATGATTCTGCCTTTTTAAACTAAAATTTGCATCCTGTCTTTCAATTTCAGATTACCCCATACCCCCATAAATATCAAATGGGTGCTCTCTCATTAATACAAATACAAATACAATAATTAATATGTTTTTTGTAGCTAGGGAATCTATACTGACATGATATTGTTGAAATTAAAAAATATTTTATAATCTCAGCATGATCTGATAATTTCATGCTTTTGATCAAGAATGATTGTGATTTTGAAAATACTCAGGCTTTAGCTTTATGTAATTATTGCTGTGATTGTGTTATTCGTTTATAAGAATTAAGTAGATATACATGTAAGGTGAATATCAGTACTGCAGATCTTTGTTTGTGTAGATGTATGGTGCTGGCGCCTTGCATCATTCAGTATTTTTCAAATAAATTATATAATAGTCAAAAAGTATGTGTTTATTTCCATTCAAATTACAAATTTGCTGTATACATGCATATATCTTTAATAGGGATGCAAAATGATAAAGTGTCTGTACTTTCAAAATAACGAGACCTATTTTTCTAGCCGAAATGTCTAAAATATACACTGTAATATTTGTCAGTGTGCGCTTGTTTAAGTTTTTCCACTGGGGTCAGTAAGGGATGATGGAAGCAGCGGGCCAATATAACATTTAAGTGCATTCATATTACTAGTACTAAATAAACGAACGGGTATATGAGCAACTAAAGATAAATGCATGCTTCAAACTGTCCCAGAACAGATGCAGATCAAAATTCACCATATTTATTCAACATTGTAGAACTTGTATTCTAAAACCACTGGGTCGACGCTCTGTAGATCGCAAAAAACCATCAAAACCAAAATTTGCACAATTAAAGGTCTGTCAAGTACAATAAATGTATCACAAAATACCAATATCAATTCGATGCACTGTATGATCATTTCGTTGATTGACAACTCGTTAGTGCTTGAAAATCCGGTTGCAATACATTGACAATTAATGTTAGCACAAACATCAAAACAAAAACAAAAACAATCTTTATAAACAGGAGGCCAAACTAAGCTTAGGGATACCTCTGCATCAGAAAGTTGAGCCTTAGAAATTTGTGGTATTTTTTTATTAATTTTAAACGGAAATAATTAAAGGCATTTATGTAATGAATCATGTCATGATAAAAATTCTGAATACTTGGCTGTGAATGTTCTCAGGGACTAACCAGTCACCAGCAGTGGGTATTTCCATATCAATTTAATGCACTGTATGACCATTTCATTGATTGGCAACTCGTCAGATGTGCTCGAAGTAAAAATGATGGAAATCCTGTTGAAAATACTATGACAATTAATAAGCAGAAATATCAGAACCAAAACCAATCTAATATAAACAGGATCCAAACTAAGCTAAGGATTACCTCTGTATAAAAATATCTGTGATGTTTTGTACGATCAATCTAATTTGAAAAAACCACCTAAACGAATTGAAAGTATTTTTACTGAAAATGTTCCATTCTTTTTGAAATAGTAAAATTTGCCCTGATGTATTATCGAAACGATGAGAGTTATATAAGTTAAAGTTATGATGAATTATTTAAAGTCAGTTATTTAACTGTATTTTCACAACAACTTATTTATTGTTGTGTCACAATATCTACAATTTGGGTCAATTATTGGGCTTAACGTACCTACTCCGTTGTATAACACACAAGAGCGAAATGCAAACACACACAACAAAATTTAGGCTTAGAAATTAGACCGACATCCCAAACGTATATATATATATATATATAAATTTAAAATTAATAATTTAAAAATCTAGAGGTCTCCACAAGGCCTTCAACAAACTTAAGGTGGAATACCACTCTAGATTTTTTAAGTTCCTCTGTTTTTCTCGTGGTTGGAGTACAGTCTCTCTGTCATTTATCGATTGCATCTATCTACTGGACTTGAAATAAAAGATGATACAGCAGAAATTTCTGCTTCATACATAGACATGCGTCAAGAAACTGACAGTAAGGGTGGGTTGAAATAAAAAAAAATATACGACCAATAAAATGATTGATTTTCCTTTGTGTAGCAACATTCCAGTCGCAGCTGCAAACGGAGGTTACATCTCCCCATTGATGCGATACTCCAGTGCTTGTGCTTTCTATAAGGATTGTGACACCAAGAAAGTTTCTCAACCAAGGATATCTTTAGGAAAGATTAAAATACAATTTTCAGATATCTTTCCACTGTCGAAGTTCCTGTAATCACTATGACTACCACTAATTTTGTATAACCACCGGCCTTGACTACCCTACCGAGTAACTCGACGGGTGGCACTAGTGAAACAGGAGCTGCTTATTCTTTCAGAAGACCAAAGCTCGCCGCCTAAGTTTTCATAGGATTTGAGGCTACTCAAGCTTTAATTTTAGGTGAATTGGTTAGTGCACGTACTGGTGTTTGTCTACCGTTTCGTTCTGTTGACCCACAGGGGCTTGTGTACAGTGAGTATACGAGATTGGCAGATACATCCTTTCCCTCCCCTGTGGTTGACCATGGTCTTGTCTTTATTCTCACTTATCAGTATCTTCGAATTAATTTCGTAAAATTCTTTTAATATATATACTCTCTTCTTACTGTATCGTGGGTTTCATAATATCGTGGATTCACGTGCTATTTCAACTGAATTCTGACGTCGTTGCTATTGGATACATGCCACGATATAATAAGCTACCAGTATACCGCTACTGTTAATTGTATCTTGCTTGTAATCAGAACTCAAAAATACTTTTATAAAACTAATGCAGTAACATTATTGCACGCATTATTAACACATTATTTTACTCTTCACAATAATTCTTAAGATCAATCTTTAATCATGATCTGAAAATTCGTGTACAGGATACAAAAAGAATATGAATACCACATGAAATGTGTAAGCATCTGTTGCCCGTTAAATATTACTTATATATTCAAAAGACGTCATCAGAGCTCGTTTTATCGAACATTAATTATGTAAAAAAAAATCCAAGCAACATATGAACAACGGTTACTCATAAATATATAAAACGTAAACGATTTGTATATTAATATATAGAAATAACAATAATAAATCTGTGATTAAACGTGGAAAATATTCTTTTTGCCACGGGGCCTATAACAATATGATGGGTAAAATATGTGGCATATAGGGATTAGATGGGTAACATACGTTAAAAGGTCAACAAACATTATTATCCACCAAGTCGTGTATCTTAACCCTGAATAATAACTTTTTATCGTATTCTTATCTATGACCCCAAATCAATTACAGGCTTCTGTAAAAAGCAAAAGGAATTCGACGATACCAAAGGGGCAGACAGAAATTTGTAAGTCGGAAGACAGACAAGACCATGGCCAACAAAATAAAACGAAAGACAAAAAAAAAACACACGACACTTCACTGAAAACTAAAGCTGGAGTAGCACGAATCCACCAGGGTGAGTTCAGGTGCTCTGGAAGTGTAAGCAACTCCTGCTCCACTAGTGGCACCCGTCGTGTTACTCAGTAGTTAAAGCCCGTGCATAGTCACAAATCGATGTTAGTCACAACCGGTGTAGGAACGTATACCGGTATACAAATGTATACTTCTGTAGGTACAATGTCATCATCTTATCAAAAGAATTTTCTAAGCATTGACTGTAAAGTCGGCCTCTTATCAAATGTTTACCATTGACATGTGCATTGTCAGTATATAACCCGTATATGAACAATTAAATCAACCTCTTTTTGACTGTATGTACCTGTATGGACATTTTATCAAATGTATACCGACTGTATGTACCATAAACAGCATCTTATCAAATGTATACCGACTGTATGTACAATAATCAGCATCTTATCAAATGTATTCCGACTGTATGTACCATAAAGAGCATCTTATCAAATGTATTCCGACTGTATGTACCATAAAGAACATCTTATCAAATGTATTCCGACTGTATGTACCATAAACAGCATCTTATCAAATGTATTCCGAATGTATGGATCATACATAGATAAGATGATGATCATAGTCATCATCTTATCAAATGTAGACCTTCCGTACAAAGACATCGAGCTTTTATTAAAAACGAGTCAAATAGCTGCTTCGGAAGTAAATTGTTCAACTGAACTCCACCGAAAACGAAGAAAAAGGAACGTGGTTGAGCGCTGAAACCGTATTATGAAGGAAAAAATGTTTAAGTTTTTTTCAGCCAACTCTACTTGCACCTTTCTACCTGTTTTGGCCGAAGTAGTTTACCAGTACAATTTTATCAAACACAGTTCCACCAAGATGACGCCTATCGCAGCCAGTCAGAGGAAGCATGAGATTAAATTGTACTTAAAGCTTTACGCAGATTTTCTACTAATGCAGCCGCCAAGACAAATTTCGAATTAACAATAAGATAGGTACTTTCGATTAGTGTTACACACCCCGCTGGACCGAGGAAATTTTTGAAGTGTGTCAAGTTATTGCCATCCAGCCGCCAACCTATCGCCACAAGGACTTCACCGGGGAGAAAATCCAGGGGTCCTCGTCTAGCCCGAAGCCAAGACATCTTCCGCATCGAAAAGGTCTTGAGAAGGCACCCATGATGACATCCGGGAGATGTATGTCAAACGGAAAGGATACCCCATCACCTTCAACTGTTGGATTAAAGCTTGGAGTGTTCAATAGTTCACCCAATAAAGTTGTCAGACGAGAACCAGAAAATTCAACGGAAGGAAAGGGAATTACGCGCCTCTTAAGCGTTTTCTTCACCGTATCAATGTGAGCTTCATAGTGGGTTACGTCAGATTCACCAAGTCGCCTTCTATACCTACCTCTCAAATGCTTTAGCTAAACATACTTTCTCAGAACATCAATGGTCGGCTTTATATTTGCGATCTCATCCTCGAGTATGCTGAAGGAAATCTTCCTTACTTGCACGAAGGTCAATTGCCTCGCCCTGGCTGATCTAACGAATTTACAGTGAAAATACCACATCCTCGAACAACCAGCCGAACGTCAGCAATTCCAATACGTAAAAACAGAAATGCCCGCACACCACGTCCCATTCCGCTGCAATTCATCGGTTTTGTATCGAGTCTCGGGCTGAAGATAGTTAACCATCTCGTCGGGCGGTGTCGAAGTAAATCTTGGTTCCTCTACAGTTATGCCAACACGTCAACAGGACTATTTTGGTCATCGTGGTTCAAAATACCGCATTATATGTGTGATGACTTACTTATATCAATTCTTTCTAAAAGTTTTACAAGCATCTCTTTTAGAAACGTATAGTCATCATACTGCAACCAAACGAGTGCATCAATAAGCTCTCGCGAATGCTGCGAATCAAATAATTGTATTTACACTTTGTTGCGCAGATCAGCTGCCAATCACGAATCCCTTTCCTTTCGAGGATTTCTACTATTTCATAAGAAAATCTCCGGACGAACCCAGAGCTTATATGCTAGAACACTAGTTACATCTGATATAGATCACTAATTGGAACCAGCATTAATGATTTTCCTCAGACACACTCTTGCAGACAAGTCCAGCATGAATACAACACTATATTTCGATTTCTTTAAGTTTTTTGTCAATATGTGTAATGACTATGTAGCGGTTTTTCTCTTTAGCTTGACATTTGAGAAAGGCGGTTAAGATTTTGCACGGATGTGCTTTTTAGATTCAGTCATGGCCAAGCGCGAAGTTTCTGACTACATTAGGCAGGATGTGTCGCTTTTCATCCTGCCGACAGTGCCTCTTGCGACACTTGATAGTGTTTGCTCCAAAAAAGTCTTATCTCTTTGAAAATCTCTGCATGGTCAAAAAGACAATCCAAATAGGAATAGAGCGTGAGACCTTTATCGACCACGAATCACTTCACATTTCTGGCTTTGTATCGACCTCTTGAGTCATATGGGAGTACATATTAGCCCTCAAACATATGTATTTCATCATCAGGACCCGACCGCACTCGCCTTTGAATTTGCCAATCATTCTCTTGTTAATTCCGGCCTCGACAACCGACGGGTGGTACTTGGGGTAAATGGAGGTATCAAACGACTCTCTCTGGTCTATGTCGTTTGATGAAGGAAATGAAGTTTTCCTCAATGTAAGTAACGCAGCGAATTTCACCTTAAGTGGGCGCCAGATTTCGCACGAAAATATGTGTGTCATACCCAGCCGGGTGATGGAAATATACGGGCACGTACTTGGGTAACCAATGCTTCAGGTTGCGTATGTTGTTGGCTGCTCCGCGATACTCTCCCTTGAAGTGACAGTTGTCTTGCACTTTTTCCTCCCCTAGCGCTTCGTCGCAAAGCCAGCACAGTTTGGCAATCCTATGATTCTCATTGTCCTCTGCTGTCAACATGATGTGACGTCTGCGGGGAATCTTGCTCAACCGCTTGATATTCCTTTCCAACCTTTCCACGGCGTCTTGCTCCAGATCCTCACCCTAACTCTGCATACTTTATAGCCCAGCCTACTCCGGAACACTGTCTCGTTGAAATGCGAATGCAATATGCGAATCCCGACGACACGTATTTGTGAGTAATCTTGGTCTTGGATCCCTCGGGAATTTTGCTTTCCTCATTCTTGGGTTCGATGAATTACTCCGCAAAGACAACGAATGGCACTTCCACTGCCCTCTGTGGGTTCCTGAAAGCACCCAGACCTTCCGACATTTCAGTCCTCATCCCTCATTCTTGCAAAAAGTGTCCAAGTGCTAATCAAGTTTCGTCTGATCACCGAATGATCACCATCAACAGCAGATTTTGGCCTCGCGATCATGGTCTTTGATCTGCTTCGAACATAGCCTGCTCATATTCTTGATCCAGGTGTATTGTTTTCGACATCTTGCTCAATCAGCAATAGGTTGATGGTAGTCCAGGGTTGGCTTTCCGCAAGATGCGCACATTGTAAATCCCCCGGTCTTCAAGAGCGAACACGTTTATCTCGTAATTCGGATTCGGCCTCTTAAATATTCTGATCTTGTCAACTTCCATGGGAAGCTCTTCGATGTTCAGTTCGTCTTTCCATGGCTGGTATTGTTTCACCCTATCCATTTGTCTGGATTCTACTTCCTCGTGGGATGCGGATAGTATGGCTCACTTAAAACACTCCACGTTATTATTTCTCACGTTGATCATGGCTTTCGTGTCCTTGTGCAGGGCCAGTTATTGGGATCCGGTGAGTGGGCTATACTTGACAGTGTTGAGATACAGGCGAACAATCATTTTTCAAGGTCCATCCACTCTTCACAGAAGTCCTCAAGCAAGTGATCCCCAGCACAATCTTGTTATCCATAACCTCCAGCTTTTCGAGAATATCCGTTGATATATTCATGACCTTGTATACCGATGAAAAGCATCCTTCTATTTCATCATCCTTTCGTTCCAATTGGGTTTATCTTCACGAACAGAAAATTCAAAATCACTTCTACGTTCGCCCCCTTCTTCCTTAATCCCTCGATAATCTCCTTCCGCGACGTGGTCGTCTTCTCCAGGAAATAGGCTGTCCGTTCGGAGTGGGTTAAATTTCCAAGTACTATCTTTCCGTAGAGCTCGCCATGGTTCTTTCACCTCAAAGTAGGTCCCTTCCTCCCTTCTAACTTCCTCAAGCTTTTCCTCCACACGTTTTAATATCTCACTTTTAGGTAATGGACTAACACATTTCAACCCTGTTATCCGTGCCATCGATCTGAGTTCCTTAACCGTCCGAGTCTTCGCCTTCCTCCGATACTAAAAGTACCTCTGTCCGCTATACACTTCTTTCAACCAGTTGCTGTGCAGGTAAGCTCTTTCCAATGCTTTCTCTGGAGTGCACTGAAGGCCCATACATTCACCGGACCGATTCTACAGTGTCAGGTTCATTGCCTTCCCAAATTCAGTATTCAATTTAGTATTCAGCTTGCTTTGGATCATGTACCATTTCCCGGTGGTAACGCTCTCCCCTTCAGTGTCTCGATTTCCTTGTGTGTTTGAGTCTTCTTCCTCAAGACTTCGTCATTTTATTTATACACCCATCAATTCGTTGTCCTATATATATTTTCGTCTCACCAACCGGGATTTTTCTCCTTATCCTCTCGTCAACGGTGGTGTTCATTTAGCAAAACTTTGGCGATTTTCCCTTTTTTTTGCATTTTATAAAATACTGATGACTATATTCCTTACAGATTGCATACATTTGAAACGATGCTAACTGTGGATCACACTGGTGATATATATTTGATAAGATGCTAACTTTGCGGTCTATACTTGAGGATTAATCCTATAAGATGCTGAATATGATCCATACCGGATGCATACATTTGACAAGATGCATACAGGTCCATATTGGTGGTTTTCATTTGATAAGATGGTTAATACATTTTGCATACAATCGAAAAGAGGCTGACTTTACTGTCCATATACGGGTAATATGCTAATTATTCACTTGCCGGTGGTATGCATTTGATAAGAGGCCGACTGTACGGTCCATACTTAAAAAATACTTTTGATAAAATGATGACCATGTTACCTACGGTCGGTATAATTTGATAAGATGATGACCATAGTACCCAGGCGGTAAGATGCTGTTGATGTTATATCCGTCCACAATTTTTTCGGGGACTTGAACACTTCTTGAAAGGCATCTGACACGTGGCCACTTTCTTGTCCTTTAGTGGTAGCATCTTGATCAACCCGGTTAATGTGTTTTGATGATCTTGTTCATGATGACGACACCATTGGTACACACCCACTACGACTTCCTGTCCCTGCATACTGCACACATCCCAACCCTCCGTCGACTACAATTGGAAGCCGATACCACGAAGCAACTCTCGGTCTCTGTATTCCTCTCAGTACATCGTTGATTGATTTCAATAAATGGACGTGGAAAACATTTGCTACAATAAATCGTCAGCACAGAGGTGTAATCACCTTTTCCTTCCTCAGTGGTCGATCAGACAACTAATCATGTGGCAAGACAACTCTGCTCAACAACCTTCTGGTCTCACTATACAGTTTACCTGGAATGGCCCCTGGACACAATAGTTCCTTCAAAACATAAGAAATGCTCTGGCAGG
>JARWCS010338105.1:0-19834 GCA_034783895.1 Geukensia demissa | reverse complement strand
TATCTTTACATACAAGCGAAAAAATAATGGTTTTCGGTTGGTAAAGGTCATTGCCTTAATAAGGGTTGGTCTGAAAAGGGCTCTGTTATACCCCTTTTCGACACATTTTGACAAGTATAACAGATTGAAAATAAAACACAAGACACTGAGCAAATCAATCATGTAAAAATATTACGGTACCCAGGGGTAGACATCGAAATCGTGAACTAGAGGCTTTTTCTGACTTGGCTGATAGACTATAACAGCTACAGTTTGATCATTTATTTTCGTAACGTCAGTTGGCTGGCCAAATATTCCTCCCGCTGTTTTCCTTTCGCATCAAAGTAAACTACTTTCGAATTTGCTTGATCCGTAACAATTATGTTATCATTTTCCCAGAATATGCCACTTAAATACCTACATTCAGTCATTTTAACTCCAACTGAAACTTCAAAGAGCACTCTAACTTTACCGGTGTGAAAGTTTACCTTTTTACGTCCCAATAATAACGGAATAGACGAACCTTTCATAATAATACGACCTAATGACGATATATTTGGAATCACGTCGTGCGGTTCAGACAAAGATATACTTTTCATTTCACGTGATAGCTTGAAAAGTTGTCTTCAATCGTAGGTAGTTTTTCAAGAAGTTCCTCCATTTTTGCTAGACACTGAATTTCTGATCCACGTTTCAAACACGCATCGAAAATTGCTTTCCAGTTGTCAATGGTACACTTATAACTTGATAACTCATTCAACTGCATATGCGTTTCTTTTTTAGCGGATAGAACTTCGTCCCTTAACTTCTGTTCAATTTTCTCAATTTGTTTAACTATGATTTCTCTAGCTTTTCCAATTTGTGTTAGAATGTCTTCCAATTGTTCTTTAAATGAATTTATGTTTTCTCTGCTAGCTTGGAGCATTTCGTCTATTTCCTGGCTGAATTCTGTTAATTTTTTGGAAAGTTCCTTTGCCTTTGTTGACTGTTTTACCCGGAGATGACTTGATCGATAGTAACGACCTGTTCACACTTTCTATGTTGAACGGTAGCGCACAATGTACAACAAAGTTTTGAGTGATCTTTACAGTATAGTTTTATTGTCTTTCCAGAGTGCTCTCGACATGCGACATAACAAAACAAGTTAGAGCTAGTAACGTCTGAAATAATATCCTTCAAAGCAATTAATGTATGGTCTGACGTCGCCCTGAAGGTTTTATGGTAATTCTCGCATGTTTCGCAATACGCCTCTTCACAAACTGAACACCAGCTTATCGCTTTCTGTGACTTGCTATGACGTTCACACACACTACACAATTTTTCGTTATTTTTAATAGCTTTTTCATCCATCATTGAAATGACGAAATGGTTTGATGGTAGTTGTTCTGCCAATGTTTCCAGCTTTCCCTTCGATAAACCTTCAATCGGCGTCGGTCGTCGGCAAACTGGACACGTTATTGAGTCGGATTTATCTTCTTTAACAGTCGAAAGTATATATGTATGAATACAAGCCTGACAAAATGTATGCAGGCACGGTAGATATTTTGGAGTTTTAAAAGTCTCTAAACAAATTGTACATTTAAGTAAATCATCGAATTTACCTTGCACATCTGAAGAAGTCGCCATTTTGTCTACCTTTGCACTTCCTTGTTGATAATCAATGCGTTATTTAAAGTATGTTGTGCGTATCTTTGATTACATATTTAAAGGTGACTTAGTAAAAATACATATTGTCCTTTTGTAATGAATATTTTACAAAACACCAATATAAATTTGATGCTCTGTCTGGCCATTTCGTTCATTTGTACAACTCGTCAGCAGTGCTCGAAGTCCAAATATTCCCAAATACAAATTAAATAGATAAATGACTTTATCCTACTTAAAGAAGTTATGGATAAAATATTCCAAAGAAAATTTCGTTTTGCTAAATATTTTCCTCTTCTCTAGATGAATGTTTAAAATAGAAAATATCTAAACTAATCCAAAACTTATCCAAAAATACCCCCTGGATAACATTAAATTATTTTTTTTTGACTAAAGTTAATTAACAATTTAACAGTTATACTTGTCACCTCAGGCGTTTACCTTTACGGATTAAAATTTCCCAATGTTTGTACTATACAATAAGATGCACAAGGCTTACAGTGTATGCATTAAATTTGTCAGTTTGTAAGTTACACCTACTGTAGGTCGATGTTTCCTCTGGATTCTGCGGCTGCTGCCATACCAAAGAAACTGGCTGCTGCATTATGACCGAAATAATATTGAGAATGAGCTAAACCCATTACACTCTTGTAATGGTCTAGTGTTTGAGGAG
The DNA here is from genome assembly GCA_034783895.1 of Geukensia demissa. Taxonomy (NCBI): domain Eukaryota; kingdom Metazoa; phylum Mollusca; class Bivalvia; order Mytilida; family Mytilidae; genus Geukensia; species Geukensia demissa. The sequence goes on along the minus strand of JARWCS010338105.1, from coordinate 17,538 downwards.
TATACGCCTCTTTTTTGTTTAGAATTAATGTACCTTGTCCCCGTGTTGCATATCCGTCGTATATGAAATGGAAAATGCCAATTTGCATACGCCAGATGTTTGTCGAGGCGAAGTTCTCGAACTCAGTCCCGACCTTGATGCCAAATCTTTTAGTTCATGAAACTGACGCCAGAGTAAGTAAATATAGAATTGTCAGAATTATGGCATGAAAACATGGAAAAGGCAAAGAAGGGTGTCGATGAAAAATCAAATGATTGCTCAATCTCGTCAATCTGTTTCCTTATTAATTTAATATATAATATTTATCTTTTCAGTGTATCTCATATCTCAGTCTGTATAGACGGCAAAGTAATCTGGACTTCGCGTCCGAATCACAGCGGAATTATATGCTGATGACGATTATCTGATATCCTCACGTGGGAAATATCACCAGGTGTGGTATAGTTAATAAATAACTGACATCAATTTATTATTAAGGCCACTCCAAATTAATTTTTATTTCTTCGGATTTTTTATGATAAAATTAGGTGCGAGCGAGCGAAAATTTTAATATTAATTTTTTTTCTGAAAATGGTACAATATGAAGCGAAAGCTTCAAAATTGATGCGGATAGAGCAGTTTATAATTTTTTTCATTATTTTGTATATTTTTAGGAGCAAACGGGAATATTTTTTATTTAAATATGTAGGAAAATTGATGAAAATTTTCAAAAATGTGATAAAAAATGAAGCGAGTAAAGTTTTTTTGGACTTTTGAATCTATGATTTTAGGAGCGAGCGAATCCGAAGAACTAGTAATTAATTTGGATTCGAATTATGACAAATCCTATAAGAACTTTTTATCAAGATGCGACACGATCACAAGAACTTTTAACTTGATATTTAAATTACATTTGACCGTTGTCCACGCCAAAAGACAACGTTTTTATTTCGCTTAATAATATTTTTTTTTTTTAATTTTAAATGATTTAGTCTCATTTTTTATCTTTCGTGGTTATTCTAGCTGTAACTATCATAGTGTATTATAATAGTATTTGGTTACAAATCACATTTCTCAAAAATGAAAATGAAAGATGAAAATATATAAATGAATGTTATTTTTTTAGATTTTAGTCATTCTCTGTAACAAGGTGAACAATACTGTTTACATTAAATCATTTCCAATATCAGCATATTACAAGGATGGCACGGGTAGGATCCTAAATCAGCATAGAAAAACAGTTTAAATGGTTGGTATGCCATAATATCAACATAATGATGAATCATGTATATGTTATTTCAAAAAATGTATATGTCACTGGTAAATTAGATACATAACTTATTTTCAGATTAAAACATGTTTAAGGCTAGTATTTTAACTAGCTTAGGTGGAAAATGATTTTTGATTGAATGTTGCTTAACGTCTAGCGGCAACTATTTCATGAATATTTAGGACAATAGAATCTAACGATAAGCCAGACTTTTAACCTGCTAGCTATCGAAAGATATTGAAAGCAACTGTCCACAGGAAGACAAGCCACTCTACCCAGACACATTATTCTGACTATGGGCAGAACAGTCTTTGTTCTTCTTCCTTAAAATTGCGTTCTTAGAGAAGCAGCAAATATTAATTTAAATGACTCTGGTTTGACCAAGCGGGGGATCGAACCCACGACCTTCCGCAATCGAGTCGAGCACACTAACCATTACACCACCGACTCGGTGACATTTATAATCAAATCGGCTTGAGGTATCTATACGTTTTCATACAAGAGGAAGTTGTTTTAACAAACACAACTGAAGATAAGATTATTTTCTATTGTCATGACTGACATTGAAACTTGCATGTAAAACGCTATTCTTGGTGTAAGAAAATCACTATGCTTACTTTTAATTTGTTATCGGACATGTTTATTGAATTAAATCTCCCCATCATATTTCACTGCAATATTATGTTTATTGTAAAAGCCTCAATGAAACAATGCAATTATATTTCCATTATAAGTTTTCTGAAGAAACCTTTGTTTCCAACAATGCTAATTCTTTAACACGTTGTTAAATATAAAATAATTCACATGCCATGTACATCGACATCATGTTTATCAACAGATCAATGTTATTTTCTCAATGTTAAAATTATTGAATCATTGCTCTCCAAACATTATATCAAAAAAGGCAGAAAAACATTCCTAGGAGTAAGGAAGAAATTCAATCATTAATTGTACTAGTATATGGAAATAAGAGGGGTGCAATAAGATAAGTATGATACAGTCAACCATAATACTGTTGCCCTAACAAATCGAAAAGGGAAGCCAAATCCGATGGCAGGGACGACTTTTAAATACAATATTTTTCAAAGCTTTTCCGTATTATCAGTGCTTAAGATTTTTAAAAAATGCTGAAAATTTTTTTTTTAAAACTGATAAATTTCATGTCAGATTAGTCTGACAACTGGGCTGGTGAATACCCTCGGGGACATGATGAGAATATCCGTATGCTTTATGTACATTTCAATGAAAATCATAAACATCTACAGTTTACCTCCAGTCTTTCAGTAATGGACAGAGAAATGTAGTATCAAATAAGTATTATATAGTAATTGTTGTTTTCACCTTTTTCAAGCATACATATAACACTATTGCTGTTTCCGATATATTGTCCATTTATATGATGAATAAACATAATATTTCCGAAACGGTTTAGACCACACAGGCAGAAGAATGTTCGTAAACATTAAATAAGAATATAAAACAAACAAAATGAAAAAGATGAGTCGTCGCAATTTTGCAAAGAGCAATTATAAAATTATTTCCCTTTCATATTCCACTAAAATGGAGCATAGCTAATTAGTGTCAGTCCATATTTTAACTATGGGTACATAAAAAACGTCCAACCCACTTAACTAGTTACCCCCACCAAATGTCTCATGTGTTTACCCTAAGACAGGAATTGTGGTCATATGTTTGTCTTCGTGTTTATTGTTCTGTTAAATGTACTTTTGATAATTTTCAGCTAAGAGCAGTATTATTTTACGCATATACGTTATTTAGGGCGAATAAGAGCTTGTCACGAGGAGTGTTATTCCACCCCTGTTAAAGAACTTGTGGAGACCTCTAGATTTGTAAATTCATCTGTTTTCTCGTGTTTGGAGTGCAGTCTTTCTGACAACCATTAAAAATATATGGGGGCATGGAAGTGATTTATTTAAAAAGGACAGGATGCAAATTTTTGTGGAAATAAGGCGCAGGCTTAAATTGCTGAAGTTAAATACGTGATGACCATATCTTTGGATTCAAATAATGTTTAATTTTCGAAATAATTCTTGCGCGAAGGCGCACCAAAAACAAACAAGATTGAAAATGTTGTGAAAAGAGGAAGGGTTCAAAGTTACACCGAATGTCCATTAAATCAAATCGTTGCTCTATCAAATATAATTTTGATCAAGATATTTCTTATCTTGTTATCTGTCTAATAGATGGCCACTAATACAACAGGAGGAAATCGTGAGTGTAAAATATCATTCCGTCATAACACCTTTCTATTGTTTAAACAGTCATTTAATGTCGGTTTGTTTGTTAAAACATAGAGATTATTGACATCGTGAGTGTAAAATATCTTTTCGTCATAACACCTATCTGTTGTTTCAAACAGTTGTTAAATGACTAACATATAGATTTATGCATGTGATATTGTATTATATTTTTAGATAAATTCCAAGATGAACACAGTAAAGAACATTGGTATAGTAACAGTTTTAATAGCATTTCTTGTACATTTAAATCATGCCAGAAATATACAAATGGACTGTTTGACACTTTGTGCAGAAGGTATTAACCCTCTCAGATTCAATATTGATTGTGATTGCTATAGCAACGATCCCTTCCGGTATGTGAAGCGGAGCGGAGCCAAAATTCCATTTAGATATGGAAAAAGAAGTTATATTGGTTACCCATCAGACCTACCGTACTTTAGAGGTGGATACGGGTAAGATTTCAGTTTTAAACTATTATTGCTTGTCTTTTGCTAGTTAATTTAAATTCACTGTTATTAAATTAAATTTTATTGCGAAAATTGCTACCTGTTGAGAATAGAAATAAGGTAAAACTCCTATGTTTAGAAAGAAATCACATGAAAAATATCGCTTTTGAAAAATTTTAAAAATCACCCAAAAAATTTAAATTATCATGATGTAAAGTATGTACTGCTCGCATTACCAACCATTATTTCGCAGAGTATGCACCACTTATGCACGAAAATAGAAAAAAAGCTGTAAAGGGTGTTCGATGATCATGTGTTTCATCTTCTATTTTTTCTGGTATTATCATAATTGACGCAATTCACCTCCTTGTCAATTTTCTATAAAAAGTATTTGCAGAATCTGGTAAAGCGAACAAAGGAATAATAAAGACATTGTTATTTTTGCATCTCCTGTGGGGAAAGTTGTTTTTTCTAAAAAAAAATATTTTTGATTCCGAAAAAAACAACTTTTCGAAACAGAAATAAATACGTCTTACCATGTCTATACATAACTATATCTTGTTAGGATAATCTGATAGTCTGGTTATCTTTTTGCCTTGATGTGGCTAGAAATAGTTGCGTTGGCAATGTCATATTAATCTCAAAATTACTTTCATGCGAAAAGTCATATCAGAAACACTAATTATAACAATTTCTGTATCATTTTTTTTTTCAAATTTGTAATCAGAAATTTATAAATGTTAAACAATTTGGTTAGCGATTGGTGTATATTATTGCCCACTTCACCGAGTTTGACTCATTTTCGTATTGCTGCTTTATACATAAGTTATGTAGGTAATAAATGGTCGAAGTGAATGACAAAACGACATTTTGCCATATAATTTCTAAAACAGGTGGCACTGATAATGGATATAATACACATTTCATTATCCACTACTAATGGCCCAACTTTTAACTTTCCGGTATATTAATGACCTTTACTTTAACTTCCGGTTGAGCAGCAATATTTATGTCAAGATCCATTGTAAACTAGTAATCCTAGGTTATACAGATTTAATATTATCCACGGTTTCCGTCGCTTCAGGCTTTCTAGTTAAAGTCCGGATATTAATTTTATGGAATTGCTATTAATATTTCGGCTCCATGATATTTACAGAATGCGACCTTTGACATTGTCAATATTGTATATGACATGTCATTTTGTTCAACAGGATAACACGGCTTATCATGACAGTTAATTTGGCGATTTCTGGGTTGTCCACTGTCAGTCAATGTACGAAGACGTCAGTGTATATATCAATAAGCCAATTATAATTTTGGGTACACATGTATGTATAAAACTAGAGAAATTAAGCATCATGCTAGTGAGAAGCTTTGTCAAAGTTTGTTGATTTTATAATCTCTATTTCTTTGTGTGGGATCTGCCTGGAATATTCTTTACCCAGATTCTGGCAATGCGCAGAACTTTTAATTATACTAAAACTTTAAAGTTGGGCTTGTTTCATGAAACATCGAAATTGCGTTACAAAAAAAGTCAACTGCATTGAAACTAGAGGCTCAAATGGCCCAGCTTTTATCTCTAACCTGACATTTTATTATGAAGTAAATTTGATCCCTTTATTGACCTGAACCAAAAGTATTTATACACAGGAAGTTCAGACATGAAGATGTCTAGTCAACATCAGAAACATGAATCGTAAATGGCTCCATATTAAATTGTCCGCTAAGGACAAAATGAATCTTTTTTCATGAAAATGTTTATTATTTAATTTAGAAGTCCAGCCTAGAATACCCGTGCAAGAGATCCAAAGTGGATAGCCCAAAAAGAACTGATATAATCAAAACCAACAAAAGGGGATAAAAGAAACCCAAAAGAACGTTGAGACTCCAAAGACTTCTTTTCAAAACATGTGTAGGATTAGACGCTCGGGAAGAGAAAGCATTCTCTGCCCTGCGCGCGGGACCTGTCGCGAAATCCGTAAACTCTTATCTGTGGTAACTTCAAGCCGAGAAAAAATCCACTAAATGATTTATCGGTAATGAGTCCACAACAAACGAAGATACAATGATACCATATGCACCAACCAATTCATAATGGTACCCATAAAATCTTAGAATGAATGATTTCATCCTTTATTGAATATATTCTTGTTATTTATACGAAAATTGCAATGCTCTTCATAAAAATCCTGAGTACGCATCAACTGGAACACATAAACCCCAAAGGCGACTGAAGCATGAATATTACTTCAGTTTTCAGTGAAGTGTTGTGTGTTCTATGTTTTTCTTTCGAATCATTTTATTGACCATGGTCTTGTCTGTTTTTCGACTTACAATTTCTCTCTGTCCCTTTGGTATCTTCGAATTCCTTTTTATTGCCACATAAATATGAGAAGTTTACAAAAGGAAAGCTGAATTCATCGCGTTTGTTGCTTTTTTCTTGGTCCATTTCGAGATAAATCTAAGTGTGAAGAAGATTTATTAGAGTCTATGGTCGATATAATTTCCAGTTTGCTGGTGTATATGTGGTCAAAATCTCGATTTTTCTAAGTTTGAGAATCAAAAACAAGATTTCCCTATGACAACCATGTTTCTTTTCAAAGCGGATCAAAATTAACAAGTTTTATAAATTATCTTTTAAGGACGCAGCTCAGTTTATTCAGCTTATTGGGTTTCAGGGGATTTGATGTTTGAATTGAGATTTCAGAAAATGGAATTTCCGATGCCGGTCATATATGTTGTTTGATTACGCAAAAATCCGGAATGCTTACATAGGACCTCCCATAGACATGCTGCTGTGAAATTTTAGTTCATTTGGATGAAGCAATTTAAGAATAGTAGATCCAGTTTTAATCAAGAGTGGATTAGCCCATTGCAGCCTTGTTCTTAGTCCGGCCGATCAGGATTTAACGAAACAATTTGTGAAGAACCTGCCATATATGCTTTCTTTTTAACTTTGGTTTCATTTGGGTTTGCAGTTTTAAATAAGAAGACCTTTCAAAAATCAGCTTATCTGAAGAAAGAATTGTCTGTGTCAAACATATTCATAGTCCGATATGGAGGAACTCCGATTGATGGTTCCTGTCAACTTTAGTTCCTTTTTCCGAGTGGTTTCAGTGGAGCCGTTCTTAAAATCAGTCGATCAGTAACAGAAATTTCCTATTACAGCCAGATTTATAGTCCAAATGATGAAACAAACTCGCCTGGTAAAAAAATCTCTCAAACTTGAAACCTTATCTTAATTATTTTTAAATCGTTCAAATCGACAAACTTCTTATATGTAGAAAAAATTCTTCTTTAAATGACAAAACTGGTTTTCTTATTTTAGCCAATTTGATGACAACTCAATAGCTATTTAGAAGTTTAGAATGCATATTGATTATAATCAGTTATCAGATGTATACGACAACACCAATGGGTCATTAAGTATCAAATGGTGATTCTTTCAATTAATTTCACTTAATGTTCATGTCTTTGTTATGATTTAGTTTTTATCCCTACGATACGCTGTATTCCATAACAATAAGATATGTTCATTAATTATTATCTTCAGAATGCAAAACGTATTAATTGGCTTCATTTTAAAAAGTAATGACATCAGAATAAATAAATCAGTTAAAATTGCATATTTATTGCTTATTTGTTATTTAACTAATTGGTAGAATTAACAAATAATCATTCACTCAACCGGGTCTAGTTAAAACGCAGAAATTAAGGTAATGGTTCAATATTAAATTAGAAAACACTATGGTGTTGTCGTTTAGTATGTGTGTGTCTCCAAATCAATTAAAATAAAAAGGTCACAAATAAATAATTTAATCAGTTTTTACAGATGTATTTTTTTTAATTTACATAGAAATGTTGTCTTTTCCAATGAAAAAAAAATTCATTTTTTCGATTGTGAAATAAATCCATGCAATCACCATATCACCACATTAATTTTTCCATCGAGTTGTGCGGTCTGTTTAAGATGATGTTATTGTAAGCTTTATTTGGAGGTTTTGGATGGTATTTTGGCTTTTTTATAAGTTATTTGCTGAATGCAGAATTTGTTATTTATTTTTCCAGATTTTGACAGTCGAAAAACTGCACAAGCTCCGCATGGATTCAATATTCTGAAAATGATTAGATTGAATTAATTTTTTTTCATTTGCCTTATAAGGCGTTAACATTATTGTATTTGAAGATTACAGGTATAAGTTTTGATTTGATTGTGCTTACGGCAACGCGTCCACATCAAACTCAATTTGCGACCAAATATCGTAAATGGAAGCCGGCAAATATCCTAATACAAAATTGTTAGCTCCTAAATCAATGAGTAAATCTAACGTTGGATGTCCAGTGTAAAATGCCCATGTGTGAAAAGTTCATAGTTCAAAGAGATTGGACAAACTAAAAGATAAATCGAAACAAAAGGAACAAAAGCCTCCTTTAAAACGCAGGAGTGGGATCAGGTGCTCATTAAGGGTAAGCATCCCCTGTCTTGCGCGCAACACCCGTCGTGGTATCCTTAAACCATAAGGCGGGTTAACGTCAACCCGAGAAGAGGTTAACTTATTACTTTTTTACCGGTAACAGGTCCATTACTAGTTGAGATATACTGATACCATATGGATAAACCAATTCATGATGGCGACCATATAGAATTTTCAACCTTGATTGGATATATCCTTTTTGAAGTAATTTATGCGACAACAGCAATGCTCTCTTTAGAAAATCCGTATACGTTTGAAGCGTCGTAAAAATTTCGACCCGGCGCAAACGACATTTTTTTTCCTTTTTTCTGGTTTCTTTGTTGTAAACTTTAAGTTGTGTTAGCAAAGAGATTAAGAGTTTAGTATTTGAGAAAGATATCCGCGTTAAGGTAGAATTTATGGTTGCAAAATATTTGTTGTAATGGATCATATTACTCGTCGCTAGTAATCTGAGAAATCAAATTACCTGTAACTATAAAACTGTTTATAAACTGTTATATACCCGGTAGTTACATGTGCCTCTTTATTTTACGGCTGCTACTAAATGTACGTTCTTAAAAAATTACATTCTTTTTCCTACTTTATAAGATTATGAAGGTAAACAGCAACACATCGCAAACGCTTTCTGGTATAACTATTTATATTTTAGAAAAAAAATATATTGACTATATTTTTGGAATTAATTTATTAATAAAACGATAATTAAGACTTTTATCCTTTATAATTTTTATTGCTTTTTATTTGTTTTTTTTTTACATCACCGTTATGGCTGAGTACTCACAAATTTGTAGAACCCCGCCAAATGATAAATGTGCCTGTCGCAATCCAGAAACCTGTTATCCCAAGTATTTTTGAAACTTTTTCATTGTCACTAAAATACTATATTTTGACACAACTCAATAACATTGGTGATGCCAAGTCACGTTTTATTTTAGGTTAATTCTAGAAAATATTAGACATACAAATCCGAAACAATGTAACAAAAAAAAAAAACAAAAAAAACGAGGGAACAAACTCAAAATTTGGGCAAGATTCTGCGAGGGGTAAAAACCTTTTTGTCACCCAAGCGAGGCACCTGGAGGTTTGGAAGTTTTTAACGTTAAACAGGATTCAGATCAATCCGAGAATTTTTAGTTAATATGTCGGACACGAACTGTTATATATTGACATCATCAACCATTTGTTTTTACATTTGTTAATCACATCCTAACATCACTGGATATATCCTGGGTATAAAGCAGCATTGTAAAGGCCATTCGAAAGGTGTCTGCTTTATATTCCTATTTTTCTAACTGTATTCTATGATGTCTTTCTTATCTTTTCAGAGTGCGATCCTTTGACGACAATCCATTCTTGGCGCCGATTGAAGACTACTGATTGGCCATTGGCCATCGGAGCTGAGACACGTAATGTGGTCTTTGTCCTGTTTTGGATATATAAATTATAAAAACAACAAACAAGAAGTGCCTGAAATATTTAATTTTTCTTATTAGATATTCAGTGCGCATATATTTTAGAAGATATATATTTAATTCGTTTTCTGTGATTAATAAAATGTTCTGTTTACTCAGGATAAAGATTTGGGACATATTGGTATGTTGCGCAATAAAAACACATGTGCACGTGGAAATGCCAAAATTGTTGTTAAACCTGACGGTTTGGGCATATCATTTACTGCTGCACCTGAAAACCAATCCTTTCTTCTTTCCTAAACTTCCGTCCAATAACAGTTATCAATCTCCGTGTTCAGTTTTGTCGACTTATTTATTATGTTGAAAGATCGAAATGGCACAACATAAAATAAAGAAAATGATAAGAGTTAAATGAGTATAAATTGATAACTATGTTTGGAATAGTACAATGATTTAACTTGATTTAAAATTTTTTTTAAATTGTAATCCTACTATGGACAATCATGCCACATCTCTTATTTTTATAAGGTACCTATCAATAAAAGCAATTTTAAGCACAATACATTTTCAGTTAACATGTATAACACAGCAGATTTGAAATGTTTTTACATGTTGTATAGAATTTTTAGATATAGTCGGTCAATGTCAAATTATATGAACTTGCTTTAAAAAGAAGATGTACCGTGAGCATGGCCTATTTACTGCCTGTCTCGTAACGAGTAGAAATAAAACTGATATTCAGCGATGATTTCTGTTAATTAAATACTTATTCTATTCGTTAAAATTAATAAAACGACACAAACTATGAAAAGAAATTGCCTTACACCGTAACATTGAAAACGTTTTCAAAGGCACATTTGACATCATGAACTGTTTTTCGCCATCTCCCGTCGTTATGAATAACAGTGGTTTGAAGTGATAATAAAATGCTAGGACATGTCTGTATTTATATCCGATCCTTTTTATGTTTACGTTTTTGTACAATCACTTGCAGGGGAAAATATTCCACGGATTTTTAACAGGTTTTCATCTGTTTCATAAACTTGCGCCTTAGGTTTATGGACAATTCTAAAAATTTATATTCTGAGAAAATTCTATTTAAATGTACTCCATCCATCAGATATCTCCCTTTAACTTTCAAAAACCTTGATAAATATAAAAATATCTACAGAAACAGGAGCTGTAATTATCTTTTTTTTTTCAAAAATGTATAGTTATTCATACAGAACAGTAATCTGTTATGTGATACTTGAAATCATTACTCTCCATTTTATTTGTTAATAAAGACATAACATATCAGATTGTTACGTCATTATATTTTTGGAATACCATGTCGTTTAAAGTATTTAATTGCACAATATATGCAGTGAATATGAAAATGACAAGATACTGGAGAATGTCAGAGAACGCATTCCGCAGATCAAGTTTACATATACAGAAGTCTTTAAAAAGTCTTCAACGACAGTGTAATACCACTCCCTGTGAAAAGCTGTTAAACGCCCAAAAAATAAAATGTGCGTAAGTAAAATAAAGTTGTAAGAAGTAAATAATATTGTTCATCTTAAAAGTCGCCTTTAAGATTTTCTCTGGGCACCGATGTGGTCTCCAGGGTTCGACCCACAGAACTGTCCCAGCGCAATCTCAGATTGGGAAACCTCCTTGTTAGGGGCTGCCAGTTCATAATACGGAAAGCATGATGTATGATTGCAACAATAACATGGTAGAAAATGTTTTCTTTCCTCCAGTCCCAAATCGTGAGTAATGCTTAACCCTTTGTTTGTTTTTTCATTATTTTTACGTCCTTCTTTTTCACATGTAAACTGGTTTAATGTATTTTTCACAACGATTATGATAAATATAACAAAATATTTTTGAAATTTCATCAACGAAATCACACTGGATTAAAACAGGATAAACGACGACATAAACAGCGGTTGCTACTATTGGAACAAATAGTGTATACCGTTCCATTTGAACGCCTCCTCACTATCTGTAATTGTCTATCTGATGGTTTGTGTGATATTGTTTTTCTTGTTTTTATTTCCTTTCCCACACACCCCAACCCCAACCAGACTAGCTTCGTGAAACAAACCGGCAATTCACATACTTCTTTTTAACTAATATTAAGAAAAATAAACATTCTTAGACACATGAAAGCTTATGGTGTTTTTGCTCCTCCCAATGCATCCTGTAGAAAGTGACTGAAAAAAATTATATAACATCAATGCAAAGAGAAAGCCCAAAAGTCAATTTGAAAAAGAAAATAAATAAAAGGGAATGTTGCACACTAATCAAATAAAAAACTAAAAACTAAAAAAGTATTAACAATATGTACTTAACAAATAACTCTAGGTGATCGTAAGCAGAACGTATGGGCTATCTGTTCCTGGTTTTAAAAAGACGCCAGACACGTTGCTCATTGTTATGTTGAGTATAGTGGTATTATCGTGATACAAAAGATAAGCTGCCTTTCTGAGTGAAGTATCCATGAGAACACCAACGCCCTTGTGAAATGATATTATACCATCATGATAGCAAATATGACAGAACATCAACTTAAAAGGTGAACAATGGTCGTATTGATGATGATGAAAAAAATTGGTAATTTCTCTTGATCTCGTGAAGTCGGAAGTTGCTTACAAAAATAAATACTCGAGTCCAATCCGAAACGGAGCTTCAATACCGGATTTCCTATGATGAAAAAAAAACTTGAGGTCGCACCTGCCTCATATAATTTAAATCAGATTATATACAACTATCTGTCCGAATTTTACTAAGGATGTTTTCATTTTCTTATCCTGGCCTTATTGCTATAATTTTCCTACAAGGTTCTCATTCTCTCAAACTATTTCCGGTGCAGAGACATTGTGTAACCTTAGATCAGGTATGGAGTGTTTACTGTCTGTATTGTGTTGCTAACAACAATAATTTAAACGCATGTGACCTCTGCTCTCAAAATTGTAATTATCAACTTCGTACATTCTCCGCTTCGACTACAAACATTCTGAAAGTGGCATTTTCCAAAATTTAAGGCGTCTTGTCATGATTTTCATCATCAAATCCTAATTATATGAGACCAAGTACATTTCTTAGAATCATTATCTTTTACATAGACGTATTTTGAAATTTCGATTGCTGCTCAGGCTTCCTACATATTGTTAGGTCTTAAAATATCAGAAGCCAATGATCCAATTCTTATACCTCAGAGTCTCATCCAAGTTCTATTTTACGTTTACTGATATTCATTATTGTGTGTTCGGTTTCGCACTGTTTTATTTTTCATTTTTTAAAGGTTGAGAAGTTTGGCTTCATTGGAACACTGTTGAACTGCCCTTTAAAAAGTTCTATCTTTAAAAAAATAAGTGACGTTGTGTAGATGAGACCTTTTCTTATAACTTAAAGTAGAATGAAAATCGAAGAAATTTTACTAATTAACTAAAAGTCCAGTTGGAGAATGCCGTTTTTTCCCTATGCAGTAACCCGCAGTTGGACGACAGGCGCAAATTGAGACATACATATTGAGGAGTTACAATGTAATGAATCATACTCAAAGTCTTTTATCAATGTAATATCACGGAAGAATGATAACTACAAATGCTAGAAAAATCAGATTCCCGATTTAAGGATAATATAGTATATAAAAAGCGGTAAACATTTCATCGTCGAAGGTATACAATAAACGAACGATACCTCAATTGAAATATCGGAAATAAAACTTATTCTACACTGGACTTTTAATTCCTTGTGCATTTTGTGGAGAATCACGGATAGAGTGATAGCAAAAGGAAAAGCAAAAACTTAAATGGGGATTTGATACAAATAATAAATAATAAATATATTAGACCCCTAAACATCCGGGTGCTGCGAGACACATTTCCTAATATAACTACTAACGTGATGTCATTACATCGAATTATAAGGTTGTGTGAATTAAAACAAATTGCAGCAAATTTTTGGAACATATAAAATTATGACCTGTTTTCTTGTAACAGCGTTGAGACATTTGACTTATCTCCCCTTTACACAACTAAATGAATTCGTTTTTGTTTTATTTTGGTTTCATTAAAATGTTTGGCAAAGCAGGATATAGTAAGGAACAACCCTTACTTTCCAATGTATCTTTCTCTGCCGGAAACATATCAACACTTCCTAGGTACATGAGGTAATTAAAGATTGTTTAATTAAATAAAAGCCACTTTCAGTCATATCGCGGCGGTCAGTTTTACTGGTGCAGGTAGCCGAATAACCCGGAGAGAACCACCGACCTGGGGCAGATAACTGACACACCTTATCACGTACGATGCGAGTTAAACACAACCCGTTTTTGTATGGTAGTAGCCGTAGAGGTGATAGGCTACAATTATCTGCACTGTTAAGTTTAAATCAACTACCTAAATGACTCGGCCAACCAGGCCCCTGGTAATTAAAGTAATCATGTATTTATCTAAACATCTCTAAAACAACATTCAATGGTTAACTGGTAATCTAGGTAACTTCGCAATAGTTTGTAGCTAACGTAAAGTATATGTTTCCTTTATAGATACAAAATTACTAATGTTAAATGTGACGTCGTTAATGGTTTGGACAATTACCTGTTCATTTATTCCGTTATCTGTTTTATAATTAGATACATGTTATATAGGCAGAACTAAAAGGAACATATAATGTAATTTTGAACTTGGAATCAAAGATACACCGGTTTCGACTACTGAGTAACACGACGGGTACCACTAGTGAAGCAGGAGTTGCTTACCTTTCCGTAGCACCTGAACTTACCCTGGTTGTTGTAGGGTTCGTGTTACACCAGCTTTAGTTTTCAGTGTAGTGTTGTGTGTTCTATGTTTGTCTGTCTTCCGAATTTAACGATTTCTGTCTGGCCCTTTGGTATCTTCGAATTTCTTATACTACAGAAAAAGAAAGGTCTGCTTCATACCTAGACTTACATCTAGAAATTGACAGTAAGGGCGGGTTAACAAAAAAACTTTACGACAAGAGAGATGACTTTGATTTTCCCAATGTAAACTTTCAGTTCATGTCTAGCAACATTCTGCATACGAAGTGTATATTAGTTAATACGCTACTCCAGGGCTTGTGCTTCCTGTCAGGATTTTATTGATAGAGGGTTGCAGCTGACAAGAAAACTACTGAGCCAGGGGTTTCTCAGGGAACGATTAGAGTCTCCAATTCGGACATTTTTCGGTCGCAATTATGAATTGGTTGACCGGTACGAAATGTCCATTTCACAAATGACAATGGATATCTTCCCACTGTCCGTTCCGATACCGGTTTTGATTAACATCGATTTTGAATATACATCGGCATTGTCTACTGAGTATCACGACGGGTGCCAATAGTTGAGCAGGAGTTGTTTTCCCTACCGGAACACCTGAGCTCACTCTACGATATATTTCATTAAGGTTCGTGTTACTCATACCTTACTTCTCCATGTTATCTTTGTATTATTTTATGTAAGTATTGCACAGTGAATGTCATTGTCTTGTTTATCCTCTGATGAAAAAAAGGTTATATCATTTAGGTGTACTTCAAATTTTACATTCGGTTATGTTTTAGGGTTAGAGAATTTACATATCTTAAAAGGATATCGTCATAGCATTATTATAAAATCTTTAAATATGGTTTATATTGGAACTAATATTGACTTTCTTGTTAATAGCTTAATACGGAACTGAGAGTTTATACTTGTTATAACATTTTCTACTCCCTGTCTATGTATATTTCATATTGGCATTTGCACAACCCATGTTTTCATTGACTTCTAATGATATCCAAACTAAATCCAATTGGACGTGTTTAAATTGACACTGCAGTGAGGGAAAACTTGGTTTCCTGATGGGTTGCTTTTGGGTTTTTAATTAGCAGGCAGCAACTGCGAGTACAACTTTTGTTGTATCTTGTATTAAGTTTTAACTATATTTGTTATTTGTTTCCAGTATCGATCTCAAGTGTTAAATTCATTTCAACCGATTTTTATAGCATGTTTTACTGTTGTTTTGTCATACCACTGTCCCAGGTTAGGGGGAGGGTTGAGCGCTCATCAACCGGTTTAACCCCGCCACATATCGAATGTGCCTGTCCCAAGTCAGGAACCTGTAATTCCAGTGGTCAAATTATCTGTTGTTCTTTATGTTTTATGTTCATCCCTATAAGCAACACTTTGAGCTATTTTTGCGAGCATTCTAAGTCTTTCGGCTAATTGAGTTAAGTGCACCAGTGGGGTTTTTGGTGTTAGTCTATCTGTTTTATGTTTTGTCACTGATCCCTCAGGTTAAAGGGGGAGGGTTGAGCGCCCACAAACCGGACCTGTAGAAGATTTAATTTTACTGTCACTTGGTGGGTGGCTGTCTCATGGACAATCATGCCACATCTCCTATTTTTATAAAGGATGAAAAAATCTGTAAATTTGTAGTCTGTGATAGATGTATTTGTTTGTTTGTTTGGGTTTAACGCCACTTTCATCAATATTCCAGTCATATCGCGGCGGTCAATTTTACTGGTGGAGGAAGCCGGAGCTGTGATACATGTAAAAACATTTTTATTTAAAACGATAATGAGAATGTTTTGAAAATTTTGCGAGCCTTTTCACAGAAAAGACTGTAAGTTTGCTGTTAAATCACTGTTGTTATGATTTATTAAAAAGAATCTATATCTACGAGAATGCATATGATTTTTTCTATTTCTAATGACCTTTCACTTGAAACGGGGTTTGGTACTTATGCGCTGAAAAATAAGATTTTAATGGATAAACTTACTGCACATTGCTGAAGATATCAAGTTTATTCAACATTTGTTATCAAAGGGACCGGGAAAAATGAAAAAGCCAGAGGACAGACAAGACCATAGCTTAAATGATAGAAACGGAAAACAATTGACTTTCCATACGACACTACGCGGTGCTAAGCTTAAGCTTGAACGGTCAAATATCATGAAAACAAGGCACAGTAGGTAACGTGTTATATCGTAAAACTTTAGTTCAGCGATTTTGTCATGATTTATATCAGTGACTGAGACAGAAAATGTAAACATACATCGAACATGACTCTTCTAGTTACATCAGATATATCTATAAGACTGATTGATTGAGGTATATACATCTATACATAGATGTATACAGTTTTCATAAGTGCAGTTTTAACGTCGAATGTACGTGTTCATAGGAGTAGAATGACAATTTTGCTAAAACAAGTAAATTGGATATTACCCATAAAAACTCATCGCGACTGTATTTATGAATTTGACCCTCCATGGAGTTTTAAGTAGTAAAGCGATAAACATATTTCAGTTGTCCTGATTTATACAGGCGACTTTAGTCAGTTAGTTAGGCGTTTAGTTCATGGTTGTCAAGGTTGGATTCAGTGATCTTATATGCAAATGTCATTGCAAATTGTAAATAAAGGAGAACTTTAATAAACAGCATATCTGAAATTAATACTCTAATAACATACTTTAAAAAGTGAATGATCTAGGAACCCTGAAAGTGTCGAATATTTAACGATTACTTATTTAAATTATATGGCAACGACAGCCATAATTTTGGATACTTGAAAAATTGCGTGCATAATATGATAACCATCCTTCACAAATGTAATGATTTGTGTCCAAGAAGACGTCCAGACAAGATCGATTAGGGGAGGAGAAGAACAAAATATAACAATAACGTGGGGATCCTGCAAGACC
>JARWCS010338084.1:0-11720 GCA_034783895.1 Geukensia demissa | reverse complement strand
ACATTTCACGAATTACGAATTGCGGTTTTACACAGTGACAACTAACAAATTGAAATTTCACGAATTACGAATTGAGGTTTTACACAGTGACAAGTAACAAAATCAAGAATTTTGACCCCGTTGGCTTTCCATACTTAATCAGTAGGGACACCCGCCGTTTTACTTTGTAGACAACGCGACCGGTTGTGAAAGTAGCAGTCGGAATAGGACAGGAAAAATTATGACTTTGAGAAGATATCCATTGTTATTTGTGAAATGGCATTTCGTAACAGTCAATCAAGTCGTGATAGTGACCGAATATTTTCTTAGGTGGTAGCCTAAATTGTTAAAAATGAAATAAGGAATGGATTGGCGTCTTTCCGCTCTGTGTGTGTCTTTCCGGCAATGGTTCGATGTCCTTTCTTTTTTATAAATTAATCTCTCTACAAAGAATCCTTGATTTTATAGTTTCCTGTCAACAGAAACCGTTTATCAATAAAAACAGGATAGGAACCAACAGCCCTGAAGTACCGTATTAACTAACAGATAAATACTCCATATGCAAGTGTCGCTGGAATGTTGCTACTTTACATTGGGACAATCTAAGTTATCGATGTTGTCGTAAAACAAATGGTAAAGCTTTCATTTTAACCAACCCTTACTGTTAATTTCTAAATATAGGTCTATGTATGAGGCAGACTTTTCTTCGTCTGTACTATTCTTGATTTCAAGTGAAATAGGATAGATACGGTCGACATAGTAACCAAATAGAATTATTTTGTTAAAGTAAATAAATCAATATTTTCTCTGTTTACCATGTCAGCCTGTTTCTCAGATCGACGGTTCTATTTTCTCTTGTCAAACGGAAAATGCAAATTTCTATAGATCTGTCTCAGGGTATTTAAGGAAATCGTGACAGTTCACGTAAATCATTTCGATTTTTTTGGATTTGAGTGCTTCTTTTGCTATGTTTAGATCTTCGACTGCCTATGTTTCGGTTCTAATGCTGCTAAAAAGAGGTTAATCCTTGAAATGTACGTATAGTATACCTAAATTTTCCATATTTATTCAACTTTGGTTTTTTGTATTTTACATGTATTTAACATTGGTAATTTTGTATGTTTAAGTTTTATTATTCTGTGTAGTGTTTTGTGTACCGAATTTTACCCCATATAAAAAAAAAATGGAAGAACAAAATACAGAACAAGTCTTAATACATATATGAATCACAGTTTATGTAAAAAAATTCAAAATGTCCTTTTAAAACGGGATTTAGAGGACATGTATATATCTAATATCAGTAATGATTGTACTCTTTTTTTAGATTTGATTTAAAAATTTAAGGGCTGTTTATGCACTATAATTTATGATTAAAGGGGTGATTTTTTCCTATGGGTAACTTTCCGTTTCTTGATGGCGACGTGCCTTTGGCTCCTTCGTATGGGGTTTACATTTCAAAACTAGTTAAATTTTGGTTTGCTCGTGTTTGCACCAAACTTTTGTACAGGGACACAGATATCACAAGCTTCTCAAGATTTTTACAAACTTTTATAAACGTTACAAAGATTTAATACCAAATACGGCAGCAAATGTAGAATTTTCGTACGATTAGGGATATTACATCCAACATTCCATGGAAACATAACACATAAAACATATAAATTGAAAAGTGATCCATTGAGACTCACTCTTCCGTTAAATGAACTTATCCACAAAGGGTTCAAGTTGACGTTGTAGTCAATAAATTTAAACTAGTTTTTGTTGATAGATATAAATAAACTTATCGATTCATTACTTTGGATCTTTGACTTCCTGTATTCGGTTCTAATGCTACTGATGAGAGGTTACTCGTTGAAATGTACATATAGAATACCTTAATTTTCCATATTTATTGAACATTGGTAATTTTGTATTTTTACACAAATATTAATCAAATATCTTGTCCTTCTTCATGTTTATTGACAACGCAGTATTAAATTTTCGGACATACTGTGTTTGCTTTCAGTAACTGCGAGCATTAATTGCTTTTTGCATGTATTGTTGTTTTAAATATATTTATTGAAATGAAGGCACTCTCTAGTTGGATTGGGTGATTTTTTTTGTTTTATTTTTATAGTTCGTCGGTAACTGCTTTTGTTTTCTTTGACCAGTCTTTGGAAGAGGGTTGGGTACCCACTTAATTAGTTTAACCCCACCACATGTTTTATTGGCTTTCTACTGTTGCATACTTCGAATGCGTTTTACAACATATTTCAAAGTTCTTTATAATAGATTTTTTTCTAACAGTAGATTGTCAGATCTAGAAGGGTAATTCCTGCTTTTCCCGATCGCAGTAATTGTTGGGAATACATGATAAAATCTTATTCGAAATAGACTCAAATCGTATCAAATCCGAAAAGGATTACATAAATTCCCATGTAAACAAGTTTAGCTTCATCTACATGAGAGAGAGAATCAGGTGTAATGGAACCTGTCGTGGAATCCTTCATCTCTCGAGTTTACGTAAATCTGATATGCAAACTTCACTGTTTTGCTTAAGGTAACTAGCTTTATGGTCTTTCGTTTCAACAAAATCAGTTTGATACATATCATCTCATTCGATAGATAGTATGAAACTAAGGAATTCAAATGAAATGGGTTTAATTTTCGTATGCTATGTACATTTCAAGGAACAACATCGTCCGTCAGTAGCATTTGAAACAAAACATAGGAAGCCGGAGATCCATCCTAGTGAAATATGTACTCAAATCTAAACGAATCGTGAAACGTTTGCCTGAGCCAGAAATAGCAGTATAAAGTCAACTTGATTTCATCAATGTTAATGTACGATTCATGAACGGAGTCTCTCAGTTTTTACCAATTTTTGAAAAATCCCTTGCAGGAATCTGTTAAAATTATATAGAATGCAACATAAAAAAGATTCCGGTAACCTTTGTATATATTTCGGATTTTTTATACATGTTCTTGGTTTTTCTCCACTCATCTGGAAAATTTGAAAATTTTGTCGTTTTCCATTATAACTATTTTTGCTCACAGGATTTGTAAATTTTGTAAAATAAAAAATATTGGGATAGGATTTATATTTATTGACAAATATTTTAACGTAATAACAGAAAGATAAGCTTGGCGGTACCAGAAATGCAAATAGAGATTGTCAGAACTTTAATTTTTCACAAAATTCAACAATTTTCACATGAGCACAGGACAAACACCGACCCCTTGGATATTTTCACACATGATTCCGATGCCGGTAAGATAGTTAAATTTCTTTCTAAATTCCCATTTCAGATTTTGTGATTGCTTTCAGAAAGTATAACCAAGACGTGAGAGACTCAGTTCATGAAACGTAATTTAGTCGATTAAGTAGTCGAGCACTGTTTGCTATTATTATACGGAAATACCACTTTCTATACGCAAGTAAGCATAGTAATGCATCATAGATGTATATCAAAACGATTCTAAGGCATTCGTGAAATCACCAACAAAACCCTTTTATTCTGGGTTCAATTTGATCGAAAACTTTTGAACAGGTCTTTTGAAATACAGTGAAAAGTGTTTATCATTCATGTTACTAGCAAGACGTTTGCACATTGATGAGATTTACAGGGATTTTTTTTCATCTGGATGGATATACACATAGGACTTCCTTTCTTCTTTTTCGTCTCTGGCATAACTTCCATTTTCAATCGACACATAGACTCTTGAAGATTTCTGTCTGCATCTTTGGTATCTTAGAATTCTTGTTTAAATAAAAAGGTAAACCCTTCTGGTATTCATATATAAAATTATCTAAGTTAGGAATTGTGGTCATAGGTTTGTCTTTGTGTTTAATGTTTTGTTACATGTACATTTTTGATAATATTCAGGTAATAGCAGTATTATTTACGCATAAACGATTTTTTTATATTGGGCGATTATTTACCTCATCTTTTCATTTTCATAGTTATACTAAAAAATAGTTTTATTTCGTCTAAAGAAATATATTAATAAGGCTTATGTATTCTGACATTTTTTCAGATTTCGTTGGTTAGTTTTGTGCTGGGGTATATTTTTGTACATAAGTATACATTTGAGTTAACATCTCATTGTTGTTAGTATAGATTCAGGTATATATATTTAAACATATATAGTATTTGTGCTGAATATTTTGCCGCCGATCTAATTGTTTTCTGGCATTTTATTTTATACGGATATCATTTTCATTTTCGTAAATCCACATGATTATCAAAATGTTACATAAACCCCGATAAATAGAAATGAAAACATATAATCCGGAATCTCCTGCATAATTTACATAACGACAGAGAGCAATGAGACAAAAACAAAGGACCTCGGATTACTTCTGTGAAGTTTGCCCGCAATTCCGTTTGGAATTTAGCCATCCTTCGGAACCTCTGTAGACCTCAATTTGTACACCATTATTTAGGAAGAGGGCTCATTGGAAAGAGGATATCTAGGACTACATTAGGATGCCTAGAGCTAAGGGGGTAGATTCCTGCTATAGTAGCAAGGCCAACTGAAAATATATGTCTACTTATATATAGGGTACCACTTTTCGGATATTTATAGATTTGGGATTTCCTAAAAGTTTTTTTTTTCTGGGAAGCTCCCCTAGAAACTGTGTCCTTCATTATGCAATAAAGACTTTGTATACTTTATCTGCTTATTTAATTGTCATTCTAAAATACAAAATACAAAATAAGCAATGTACAAGGTTTTCGATGCTGAATAAATATGTTGAATTTTGCTATGCCATTTGGTAGAGTTGTGTTAACCGATATACCGGTATACCGATATATTGCGATACGATTTGTACTAAAAAATGTTGAACTAGTGTAAAATTCAAAAAATCGTTTATTTATACGGTAAAATTTTAGCTTCGCAAAAAACTGCAAAATTTGCCTAGAATAGTCATTTTCAACAAGTTGGAAAGTCAAATATAATGACAATAATATATATTATTATGTGTAAGAAAAGGTTGATGCCTCCTGCCAAAAGACATGATAATTTCATAATACAAAAAATATAAGATGATGATACTTACTCGGTTGTATCCAACAATTAATATTGTGATGTAGTTTGCGGATAATAGAATCCTTTATAAAACCATCAAATATACAAACAAACATAAACACAACAAATAAATAAATACATGTAAATAAATTCTCCTTTAGCAGAAAATGTCGTCCATGTGTGTTGGGAGGGGGGCAATATTTGCTAAATCTGGATAGATATCGGTCTAACTTCCAAACGAATTTTTCTACTGAGAATTGCGGGCTAACTTCACGGTAATCCTCTGATTCCTATAAAATCTTCCAAAGAAGCTTTTCAAATTTGTTATAAGCACATTGCTTTACACGTAGTAATAAAAAGATAATAGTTTTTTTTTTAGTTTTATACAGGTTCAAAAGTATATTACTTTCATTGATAAAATCCGAGGTCCATAGACTGATACGACAACAGCATGTTAAACATAAGGAAGAATCACAGCTCAAAGTAAGCAGGTACCATCACCTGTATTACATTCAAATAAAACAATGTTATTTTAAAACAAAATTTATGACACAAATATAAAAAATCTTACAACAATAATAATTGTTTCATTTGGTGTACTTATTCAACCTAGAATAGTCCCGGGGTCCTTTAGAAAGTTCTGAATATTTTCCTTTACTTGCTTTAACACTGCGATGTCATTGTTTTCAAACAAGTTAACACCGACATGAAAGTACAATGGGAGTTTCTCTTTCTGGATATAAAGAATAATACGATCGCACATTGATGTTATTCTGTCACTCAGGTGCTCATTTGACCATTCAATGTCATCTGAATACTCCTCACACTCCCAGAATAATACATTTTTCAAATGATAAGATGTCAGTTCTTGTTTCATATGTAGTGGACACCAATATTCTTTTAGCTTTTTCATAATACGGTGACTTTTTTTGCGGCATGTTCCATTAGCATCTATACTATCCAGCAATTCTTTCTCACAACTTGCATAAGAATACGTCCAGTAGAAGTATTCTTTGGCCACTGCGTTAACACCTACGGATTGTATTTTCATGATTTTGTCCTTTGAAGGCCATTTTGCATCGGACCTAGGCCAACCCATCTGGACCGAGAAAGGCAAACGACATTCAACTAATGGAGCCAAATCCACAGTAATTGTCCCTCCTTTTGGTGAAATGTTTGGATTGTTTATCGACAAAGTAATGGCTGGTGAGTCGGATAGTTTTTTAGCTGTCACAAATTTTGAAATATACGGATTTTTGATAGCTTCACTTACAAGAAACTTGAATCGGCGCTTAACTTTGATAGGTATTAAATACTCCTGTAGAGTTAAACATTTATCTCCAAAGTTAAAGCCACCTCTCGACCATTCGGCGACATAGTGTCCAACATGAATAAGACACTTTCCTTCTGGGGGCTCTGGTAATGTAATATGCGTTTGTATGATGCTAGTAGTTTTGACATCATCCTGTTGCTTGGGTGTTGTATTATTTGTATTTTCTCTTTCGATAAGTGGATTGCAATAGAGTCTTAACCAATTTAGGACGCCAAAGCATGGCGGGACCCGATATAATGTTGGTGTAGCCAAAACAACACTATAATCAAATTCATTAGCACTAGACACTTTCAGCTGTGTATAATAACTTCCAATATTCAATGGCTGGATTTTGAATCTGTAATCCATTTTGTGAACCTCAGTTAAAATATCTTTCAATAATGGCATCACAATTTCTAAATTTCTCTTCGTTTCTTCTTGAGACAATGTCACATTTTTTGCGAAAAATTGGTTGAATTTTAAGTTCATATCCATTTTGGTTTATAGAAGATATCAAAATACTGGCTTTATTCCACGACTGCTTAGTTGTTTCAGGTATTTATTCGTTCTTAATCTATGAATAGTTAATTTATCAACGTAAAGATTACTTTTAACTTATTTATTTTAATTGATTTTTTCAAATGTGTACCATGGATATGAATGACACTACTATCAGCTTTATTGGTATAAACTAAAAGAAAAAAATCACTTGTTTTGCTTGGCAACCAATAAAGAATGGTAACTGACATTAGCCTATGTTAAAACCAATATTATTAAAAATAGTACGTTAAACTCTGTTTAGTCTTTACAGTAACAAAAACAAATATAGGTCATTTGTTCAGAGAACAAATTAGGTCTACCCGAGGTATTTTGTGCGTTATCGTGATTTAACAAGGAAAAATGAAAAAAAGTGTTTAGATCTTTTCGTTCAAAATGAAATAAGTTGCATTTTGTAAAACAATACATTTTACCGTTACATGTTATCGGCTATCTTTTACAGTTTTAGAGATATTATCAAAAATATATGGTTGCTAGGGATTGTCATGATGTTGCTAAGGACTTTGAGCTTTGGCTTTGATGCCATATTGTAGAACATATTAAGCCGAACAAATTTGCAATTTAAAGTTTCTTTCTGTTTCTTACCATTTTTGAGATATTTAAAAAACTTTGATTTAGGACCTCAAAAACGGTTTTCAGACCCTAGGTCCATTACGGTTTGTCCAATAATTTTGAACTCAATGTAGCAAATGTAGATCTTGATAAGATAAACATTTTCTCAGTTACATGTTATCAGCTATCTATTTCTGTTTTTGAGATCTAATAAAAAATAATA
The DNA here is from genome assembly GCA_034783895.1 of Geukensia demissa. Classification (NCBI taxonomy): domain Eukaryota; kingdom Metazoa; phylum Mollusca; class Bivalvia; order Mytilida; family Mytilidae; genus Geukensia; species Geukensia demissa. Next base: position 4,083 of record JARWCS010338084.1, on the reverse strand, counting down.
AAAAATATACGGTTGCTATGAATTTTCATGATGTTGCTAAGGATTGAACTTTGGCATTGATCCATATTGTAGAACACACTAAGCTGAACAAGTTTCTTTCTGTTTCTTACCGTTTTAGAGATATTTGCAAAAAACCTTGATTTCGGACCGCAAAAATGGTTTTCAGACCCAAGGTCCATTACAGTTTGTCTAATAATTTTGAATGTAGATCTTGATAAGATAAACATTTTCTCGATAACATGTTATCAGCTATCTATTTCTGTTTTTGAGATATAATAAAAAATAATCAAAAATATACGGTTGCTAAGAATTTTCATGATGTTGCTTGGCCTTGATCCATATTATAGAACACACTAAGCTGAACAAATCTGAAATTTAAAGTTTCTTCCTATCTCTTACCGTTTTAGAGATATTTGCAAAAAACCTTGATTTCGGACCGCAAAAATGGTTTTCGGACCCTAGGTCCATAACGGTTGGTCCAATAATTTTGGACCCATTCTTGATAAGATAAATATTTTCTCTAGTACATGTCGTCAGCAATCTTTTAGGGTTTCTGAGTTTAAGCGATCATAAAGTTTTTGGTCAAAATGACCTTCACCTTTGACATTGACATTTTTAACGTCACGTAGACCAAAGATTAATGGTGAAAGTTTTATATCTATATGACTTACGGTTTCCAGGAAAATTTTTTCTACGATAAGTGTCAATCTTTAAGGGGAGATAACTCAGAAAAAAAGGCACTAGCATCCTTTCAGTCCATGTATCTCACGACACTTCACATTTTCTACATTACACTTTATAAGCTTTCTATTACGGTTTCTGAGATTACGTGATAACAAGGTTTTCAGTCAAAGAGGAGAGAACTCCGTAACGGAAAAAAATTTCGGACGTAGCCCTCAAATGCGAAAAGTTTATGTCTGCCCGGTTATTGGTCTTAAAGCTCTTTACAGTCACATACAATTTTGGGCAGAAAAGTTATGAAGTTGACGGAAAATAATAATAATAATACTAATAATAATCAGACGAAATACAATGAGGTCTACCGAGAAGGTTCTCGGGTAGCACTATAGGTCTAAACAGATGGCAACAACATTTAAGCGACAAATACAATTTCTGCCAATTATTTGTATGTGAATTTCAGTTGGATTTATTTTTTCAGTCAGTTATGGTCATGTATGTCGTCTGTAAGAAAACTTGTACATGCAGGGGTAGATATAAAGTGGATGTTATAGGACCAACATCTTTTGTGGAAAATTTAAAAAATGGCACTATGTTTAAAGATTATTAGAAATTTCTTGATACGTATGATGGCGGATAGTGTGTTAAGTAGAGGGTGTTGATTTATATTAAGTAAATGGTTGACGAAATAAATAATTTCATATCATTAATGTCAAAATCAACAGATTGATTAATTGATTGATTGATTGATTGATTGACTGAATGTTGCTTAAGGTCCAGCGGCAAATATTTCATGCATATTCAGGACGAGAGCAAATCAGTAAGGAATGATGATGATGAATGAACCCTGCTTTGTACTAGACCGACACGCTGAGCCGGATTTTTAACGTGCTAGCTCACGAAAGCAATTACAAAAGCAGTCCCCAGGAAGACATGCCACTTTACAAAGACACATTATTCTGATTCTGGGCCGACTAGCCTTTGATCTTACTCCTTAATGCTGCATGTTTAGCGGAGAAGCAGCAAATACCAATTTTAATGTCTATGGTTTGACCCGGCCGGGTATCGAACCCACGACTTTCCACACTCGAGGCGAGCATGGTAACAATTACACCACCGAGACGTTCCAAAATCAACAGAAGATGAATTTTGAACAATACATCACTTTCAATATCCAATATGAAAAAACGCACAAAAATTTACTTTCTTAATGAGTTGCAAAAAAATTGATGTTTTGTCTATTTTTCTAAGCTACATTTTTAATTTTGTTTTGTACAGGAGTTCGTGGATTCCAAGCCTTTGTTCTTTTTGCTTTCGTTTTATCTTTACGTTTGTTTCAAATTTGAATTGCCTCTGCGAACTGTGCACTTTTGATCTCTTACATGGGTATTCTACAATAGACTTTTAAATGTTTAAAATTAAGAGCTCCATCAGCAAGACAATGTACATTAATTATATTTGCAATATAATATATCTTATATGCATTTTAAGTTTCACTTTTATTCCTGTTTGTTGTTGTTGTTGATGTATTTGTTGCATCACATTGGTTTTTTTAAAATTTACGTTATGTACGTTTCTGTTTACTTTGCATGTTTTCAGTGATGATTCTATGCATGTACAAGATGTAAACTGAATAAATTTCGACTCTTTGAAAAATTTCTCAAACGTTTCTCAATGATGACTGAAATTCACAGGAGTTCAGTATCAGAGTATATTGAGTATGCAGTAAGAATGTGCAAAATATGGTCTAGTTACATATTTTGCAAAGACTGACATTTAGGAAAATGCTAAAATGACACGATGCGAATCGCAAATAAATATTAAATTTATTAGTCCTGTCGTGCGTAATATTTTGAAATACGTTCACGAAAAAGACAGAAAATTCAAAATTCAGCCTTTAAATGTTGGGGTAACTACACCCACCTTAAGGTTTCTAGAGCAGACTATAGTGTTGTATTAGATACACCAAAATTGCGCTGGGATTCTGGCAATCCACATTATTATGGCTTCAATGAAAAAAATGAAGTGGTCGAAAAACATATTGCTTTGCCAGATCCTCCAGTTGGAAAAGGATTTATATCGCTCTCAGGACTAATACGGGAATGGAATGAAGAAGGCATTAATGATGGCTCTGCTTGTCTCACCATTGGACAGGATATAATACCTATCAAAGTAAAAAGGAGATTCAAAGCCTTGGTGAGTGAAGCTGTCAATAAAACAGACTATCGTAAAATTGTGGACACGAAAAAGTTATCTGACACTCCAGCCACAACTCTTATCGTCAAACATCCTAGGCTTGCAGGAAATTTCATCAGTGTGGACTTGGCTCCTCTGATTGAGTCGCGAGTTCCCTTCGAAGAAAGTTTCTGTTGGCCAAGAGCTAGAGCTCACCGGCCTTCACAAACAAAGATAGAACAAATTAAAGGCACTTAGATAAATGACATTGCAAAAGATCCTTTCTATTGAACACTGTCTTTTGCTAGTTGTGAGAAAGAATTGCTTGATGGTATTGATAAAAATAGGAGAATTCGCAAAAAGAGCCAAAGAATTATGAAGAAACTGAAATAAAAATGATCTCTAAAGCCATTGAAACAAGAACTTACTTCTTATCATTTGAAAAACATTTTGTTCTGGGAGTGTGAAAACATTCCTAATGATGTTCAATTTGCAAGCGACCAGCTGTCTACAATGATAACATTAATGTGTTATCTACTTGTACAACATATCCAACGAGCAAAAAAGCCACTTTACTACCATACTGAAATGAATTTATTTGCGAGTAAAGATAAAGATGTATTACATCAGTTTGAGGCAAACATCCTTGACTTTCTGCGGAATCCATTACTTGAAGTAACCATTTGTTATAGAAATTTTCTATTTGTCATTTGTTTTTGGTAATTTTGTAGGCAATATGTACTGAAATTATTTTCTCGTTTCAAATCTGAACCCTCATACTCTTTCTCCTTTTATCACTGGCATCAACTGCAGTGAACATCCCAACATGGCGAAAAAAATCACGTATATTTGGCTAATTTTTCATAGATAACAGATAATTTCAACAAGTATATTGTGTCAAGAATGTTGATACTGAGTCAAATTTTATAATGGAAAGTCACAGCAAAATTCAAAAACGACGAAAAAAAAGCAATAAAGGTTGCAAAAAAGCCGGTGATGATCGTAACTTCTTTGATGGATAATCGTAACTTCGGACATCAAAGAATAATGATCGTAACTCAAACGTTTTGGTATATTTCTCTTAGGATTTCTAATAAAAATACAACATTCAAATGAAGAATAGTGTTCTATACGCCTAGAAAATGAACTGTTGTGGTAGATATGTTAAACAGCATATCAATAAAGAATATAAAAAGAATGCTTGCCTAAGGCACTGACCAATTGATTTTT
>JARWCS010338074.1:0-11720 GCA_034783895.1 Geukensia demissa | reverse complement strand
AAAAAGTTACAGTCATTGAAAGTTGAAAGTCTATTGAAAATACATAGGGACGTAACGTTTCTTTTTTTGACTAGTATGTTTTAAAGATACATTTACGTCAATGGTCAGGGTCCATCTGCGCGATTAGCTATACAAATGCCAGGACAGTGCATGATTAGTGATAGCAGTCGCGTTGATTTTGAGACATGAGGTATTTTTGTCATTTATGTTTATATTTTTTTTAAATTAGACTAATTGTTATTAATTTTAATTTTTCCCTTATTCATATAATCATCTGTAATTTGTTCACGCGTCAAAACGTTGAATTCAGATAGGGTGTTTTAAAAGATTCACGTACATGTAATAGGATTCTATTATATTGCTATTTACGTAATTTTTAACGACTTCCCGCAGATTTTGTTCGATTGTGCAGATTTAAACCTGAACGTCATAATTAAGTTGTTTTATTAAATATCATTTATGTATATACTCTATCAATAAATGGCAAGTACCGCCTTTGTCGAACCTTGATGCATTTTTTTTCGTCATGTTGTGTTCATAGTAAGTTTTGGTTCGTTTCAGAGGCCTTTTAGCGACTTCCGGAACAAAGAACAGCTTACGTACATTGTGGGATAGTCTAGCATATTTTCCACCCTGATCTAATATTTCTCGTTAAAAATGATAAATTATTTAAACCGATCTCACTAGCTGCTACCTTCGTCTTTCTAATAGGTGTTCGGTAGACAGGACCATTCTTTATCGGAAAACAGGATGTTTTAAAGATTCACTTACATGTAATTATTTCAAAGCTGAAATAACTGTAAACCAGTGAAATTTAGCTCAACATAAGCAATAGTAATCTTTTCAGAGCATATTTTCTATCTCCAAAAAAACTGGTTTTGTAACGAAAAGCCGATCATGAATTTAAAATTAAAGAGAGCACATGTTTCAATTATTGTATGTAGCCAATGTTTAGGTTTTTTTGGTCGATTTTTAAGAATGGCGGTAGTTTTCAACTGCAAAAGTGCGACAAGGCTTTTCAAAATAAAAAAAATAGATAATCATTTCTGATCGAAAATAGTGCTTACCTGTTAAAGATAGCAACTTCAAGTGGTATCTACTTTCTACATCACTTATTTAACTTACATTGCAGTTTGAACAGGACATTGCTTATTTGCTATGACTTAAATTATATGCGATTTAATGTCTCACAGGAAGTAAACCAGTGCTCGAGTTGTATGCTCTGATTTATTTTCGGGTACTGGAATTCATATTGGAAAGATACAGTTTACTTCTTTCCAACAATTCCCTAATCGTTATCTTTATATTTGGTTTATCGGCATTTATTACGTCATGACCTTTATATTTCATTTTTTCTATGAATGTAACTAAAAATTCATAAGGTTTGACTGATCTGACTATTTTTGGTCCCTAGCGTGTCTGATGAAAGTAAATCGATAAAAGCGCTTAAGTTTACACGCAGTTAAATGTAAGTAAAATGTGGATAGTATCTTTCTTGCATTAATTTAAAGGAAAGAATATGGATGATATGCCAGAAAAAACACGATCGACATATTACAAGCGTTTATAACAAATGTTCAAAAGCGAAATATATTCCGCATTCTTTCTTTTAAACATTCCAGCTACTAATTCAATTGTGTACGGAAAATCTTTCGGTGATTTGTAAAAATATTAGGACAGTTTTGCCATTTTGTTTTACATCTACCTCCTTTTTATTCAACTGGGCCTCTTGTTTATTACCTTTGCGCTTTTTATAGCATTTGCGCACTTTTGAAATATGTAATTTGCTATTATTTTGCAGGCTTGAAGGCATTTTATTGGCCTATGATCATTAAAGTCCAGAATAATCCCTGGTTTGGGTTTTCTAAACAATATACCTCTCTACTATATAAATAGAAAAATCACTACAACGTTGTTCGTTTGGCAATGTGCCTGTCCCAAGCCAAGAACCTATGGTCCAGTGGTTGTCATTGTTTAAATAGTCTTTTTTTTTTAATCGTTCATCATTTGTTCATTAGAAGTGGTCCATCGTCGTTTTTTATTAATAGTTTCACAAGTTGTATTTTAGGGGCCTTTTACAATTTCTGTTGTGGACTCTGGTTCATTATTGAAGGCCGTAATGGGATCTGTAGAAGTTTAAATTCTACTGACATTTGGTGGGTGGCTGTTTCACGGACTATCATGCCATACCCTCTATTTTTATATGTCAGCAATAAATTCCGTCGCAAAACAATATTCGGCATTCAAAAACGACAATCCAAACAAAAACGTTAACCACATTACTACTTCTGATGGTTTGTCTTTCTATCCCAAACTAAGCCCTAATCTTTGAAACTACAGGATAGGATCCGCAGTATTTCATTCTGCCATCTGGGAGAAACACACACACACACACACACACACATACAAGCCGGGTTGAATTACAATTGCAATGAACAACTTGTCAACTTTCCGTTTTTTTAATGTTTATATTCAACATATAGTGCACATGAGCACCAATGTTATACTAAAGATAGTGCAAATGTATTGCAGATGTCAGGACACTAAGAGTAAATTTCAGGACATCGAATTTTTAGAATTTCTCAATATTTTGTTTCATGAAGCAGTAATGTATGTTATGTCTTACTGTCTTTGTGGTCCTTCTCCATGTCCATGAAATATAAACTGACATTTCTCTGAATACCTCTAGACGTTTTACCTCTGACCCCACGATCGTCAGCAATTATACAGTATGATAAATCATGAGGGTAATTTATATGCTGTGATATTTCATATCTAAATTTCTCAAATTTTGATTAATCCAAAATATCACTGGTACGAGTTTTGCAGTAGGTTCCGTTCCGTTACTGATTCGATTCTTATTACTGCAAAGCTGTTGAAAGCTAAAATAAAGACAATATCTTTTTTTTTTTATAAATGATAAACACCCTACTCGAATGCAGACTACAATGTCGAACCCATTTTAGTTATTTTCGTTTAGCGGTGTTCCACATATATAAATTTTCGAACTGAAGCTGACGCAGTCTCGAATGTTGTAACTAAAACAGGAAGGAGCCATTTCATATTAATGGAGGTAGGGGCACGGAAGGAATTAGAAGTAAAAATGCACGAGCCAAAATGAAACAATGACGGGAGGAACCTTTGCTATTTAAGTGGAAAGCATGAAAAGAATTTGAAATCACGCAGAATGTGTTGAATCTCAAAAAAAAAAACGAGACCCGCTTGCCAGTGGAAAAAGGGGGCAGGATCTAAAATGTTGCAAAAAAGCCAGGAGCGAAAGTGACTGCTTGCTCTACTGAAAGATAATTGACTTTTCACATCTTTGTTAGGCGCTCGAAGGACCTCCTCTTCAAATAATTTCATTTCTCAAATTAAACAAACTGCATTTACCTATAATTATAACTATCTGACCGTTACTGTATTCCACTTTAAAAAAACAATTGGGTTCTGATAGTCTATTCAACATTCCCCATCTGAAAAACACTTGGTTTTTCTTTAATGCAGGTCGACAGGTCCCGTCTAGTTTAAGGAGAATTTAGAGCTATGAACGATAAAATATCTTTTATATGAGGCTATCTGTCTCTTGTATGTTTAGTAAATTTATTTAATTACATTTTCTTATTTCCTCTTTTGTGCAAGCAGTCCAACATTTATAGTCTGCTTATGGACCTTTTAAAGGCAATACAAAAATAAGTTGACCTCTTCTCGTATTGACGTTAACCCGGGTTTGAGATTTAGGATTCCACGACGGGTGTTGCGCGCAAGACAGGGGATGCTTACCCTTCCGGAGCACCCGTTCCCACTCCTGTTTTGTAAAAGAGTTCGTGGATTTCAAGCTTTTGTTCGTTTTGTTTACGTTTTATCTTTTAGTTTGTTTTAAATTTGTCTTGTCTCTTTGGACTATGCACTTTTGATCTCTCGCATGGGTATTCTACACTGGACTATTTACACTCCAAACAAGCATCTCGCAAAAAAAATTTCCAGAATATATTCCGGGCATATTCTTATAAAATCATTCTTTCGTAGGACGGCAATACCAAAGGGGAATAAAATAAAGATATAGATACAGACACAGGAAAAGGGGTTATCTAACTAGCTAAGGTTACTATTTACTAAAAGCAAGATCATGGCGTTTATATGTTGACAAACCACCAAGCCTCTCAACACGAGAGTATTCAACAACAAGTCAAACGATTTAGCGCTGTATCGTCAAAAATCTTGCAACGTACCAAAAGCAATTCATAAAAATGGGAGATGTGGCTTGATTGTTCATGAGACAGCCAAAATGAAAGTCGAATTTAAACTTCTCGTCTCGTTACGGCCTTTAATAATGAACCAGGGCCCATACCATAACGGAAGCTGTAATAGCCCAGTATTTGTGTAAAGGAATGATCTATAAACTGTATCTTAATGTCACTAGTATACATGAATATCTATACGATTCACCGAGCATACGAATTAATTAAAGACTGCATTGTTAACTCACTTTCAACAGACTATTTTATAACCAAAAAGAGTTGGATTAATCTGTTACAAGTACCATATATTTACAGGTACTACAGCGCTGTGTGGAATAAATTAATATCATAAAATTAAATACTTTTAATATTTATAAATTAATCTTTCGGCAATTAATCTTAAGTTTGTCAACATTGTAGGTCTTCCAAAACGAAAAAAATGAGATGTCATTGGCACTCGTAAATTAATCTGAAAGAATACATAGCTCCATATTAAAAGTATCCTTCTATGGAATTTTCACTGTACGAATACTTTACTACGAAAGTCTGTATGTGTTCATTGCTTTGAACTTTATCTTTAAAAGGTTAAGTTGTTCCTTGTTCGCTCACCGGAAGGGTTAAATGTCTATTCTGAATGCTTAATTTAACCTATTCTTCGATTTGATAATTAATGTCTCCTTTGCAGTAATTTCCAGTGTATTCATTGCAAAAATTTAAAGTTTTACGTGTAAACTGCAGACTGAATATGAACTTGAAAATTTTCCAATTTCCAGTACATATTGTATACGTCATTTACTGATAGACGTGGAATTATGATTAGTTAATATAATTAATGTATAATTTAACGATATTTCTATCAAGTCAAATACCTTTTCCGATTGGTTATCTATCCGCAGTTGACACCTCGATACAGGTGAGTGGCTACGCACATGACAAAGCACCGGGGAGAAACAACTATCACGAATGCACCCCCGAAATCAAAATGCGGAATGAAATAGATACTGCAGTTGATCATCACTGAGATAATACGCCAGTCGCTCGTCAGTGGTAGGAGTATCATGTCTTATAAAAACAACACAAAATTCATAAATGATGGAATAATACATAGTGTGATATAATTTTTCATTTGCAATTTATGTGGCTTTAATAGTATCATTGTTATTTCTTAAAATGAAAGTTCCTTGGATGTCAATATTTTTACATCAAGTGTTTTTGCTTACAATATTACGAAAATTGGTGTCTGCAAGTAGTTCGATTCCACACAGAACATCTGATGATATTTATTCCGACCCATGCAAAGCAGGTGAGTGCAATCGATTCTATTGACCACTAATTAACCGTTTATTTATTATTTTTGCACCTGTCAATATTTTACCCTTGACCATTGATCACACTTGATGGGGTTGGAACAATCGATTTTAACGACAAAGCTGATATTTATCGAATTTAATCCTAATCATTTGAATGACCTAACTATGTTTTAAGAATACTCGAGTTCTAATTTGAAATAGGTGCTTTTGTTACAATCTCACCTTTGACTTAATTAAATGTGTTCCATATAATTGCGATCCGCGTTTAAAGACATCAATATCTGCGTTCCTGGTTTGACACCGGGGATTTAACGCCCATTTTTAGCAATTTCAGACGTTTCAGTTTCTATCTCTTTTGTCGGTAATCTTTAGCAAATAAAAATCGTTTTTGTGTGAACAATTGATACCCGAGGGTTACATGTCATAATTTAATCGGTATTTAAACTACAATTTAATTTCATTTGTTATACAAGAGTTTAATGTATAAAAGTTTAACGTTTATTTGTCACTTTTTAACATCGTGGTTAGGTGCATAGACAAAATACTGGGTACTTGAGCAAAACGGACTCTAATGGAAAACCTTTATATCTCCATAGAGAGTACTATGCAATTTTTTTCCGTTAATTAAAAAGTTTGTTATATTCGGCCTATATCCCATTATTTGGTAGAAAAAAATCAAAAAGTATTTAAATCATATTTCTCCCAAAACCACTTCACCTTTATGTAATATGTGGTTCTTCTGGGTATTAGACATTACACATTGATTGATAATTTACATGTAGTAAGCAACTTAGTTGTTTGGTCAACGCTTGTAGTATGAAGAAACTGCAAATTCTTACACAGAAAACAAACATTTGTTTCAATTTAAGCTCACTTTCAAGTCTACGACGAAAAATACCTGAAACTTAGTATAGAAATGGTTCGTTACCTACAAAGCGATATTAAACACTAGGGTATCATTTCAATCTACATTGCTTCGTTAGCAACACGAACCTATAATTACATATCATAATTAATAATGGAAATATACGCATTGACCCGAGGGATAGATACAATTATGCAGTTGATTTGATTTCAGATAAAATGTTTTCCGTAAATACTTTACACAATTCGGCTAAATTAGTGGCAATACTATTGCTACTATTTAAAACATTTTCTTATTTGTCGCCATTCCAGCTATGCCGGCCACTCGTATAAACGGTCCGTTTAGTAATGTTTAACAGTTCAAAAAATTCGAAACAAATGAGATTTTATTTTGAGATAGTTTTACAAAAGTTAAGGGTATCTGTAGAAGGTTATTTTCCTATAAAACAATGGACATACCAAAGTGACATTGACAAATTAGAAAATTATCTCCATTGTATTTGTCTTTTGAGCACAACATCGGGTCTTTGTAGACAAACAGAAAGTATGCATCTAAAACAAAGCCAACGAGAAGGCCTTATGGCACGCGACAGATGGAAAACGATAACATTGAATACATTAAAAGTACATTTATTTCTCGAGTGTCTTTGCTGTGATTTTTTTCATTGTTTTGTGAATCGTTATAAATATGAAAATGAAAAGATATGTGATAAATATCAGAGCAAACAACAATGATGTTTTATTTCCATGATTTTAATTTTCTCATATTATGTTGTTTGACGACAACTTTTTCGTAAGAAATAAAAAATAAAAAATCAGTCTATAGCGATGGTATACCGCTGTTCTAGGTTTTCCAGTAATATAGCACGGAAGTGTTGACATGATATCGTTCTACTGTTGTTGTATTGATGCCGTTTTGATTTTTCTTTTTGTTTGGAATCTATTTTCATTGTTGAAACTGCAATACAGATATAGATCGATATGTTAAAACTCCACAAGCATACTTGTATTAATATAAAAAAAATCTCTCAATACGAAACATATGCGACATTCTGTGAATATCAAACATAACGACATATACAAAGTTGATAATTTTTGACTGAGTTTCAGTAAACGTAAATTAAACGGCAAATTTTGCGAAATAAAAAGATATACGAGTAAGAGATATGAAATATAAAAGGTTAAGTGTAAATGTCATGGACACCACATTGCATCTTACGTGTAACAAGAGGCGTACAGAATTAAGTCCAAGTCCCACGTGAATTCTAAATGAAAATAAAATGTTTAAATAACGACAATTGACATCGAGTCCTGGCTCGGGAGAGGCGCATGAAACATGCGGCCTGATTGAACATGGTTTGTTGGATCAAACCCTCCTTCCTTCCTCGTAGTCTAAAAAAATAAAACAATTACACAAGGAAAAACTGTACAAATCATACTAGAAAGCATTCAATTTACTGAGAAAAATACATAAAAACAATTATACGAAATTTAAATATTTGTAAAAAGAGGCACACAATAATCTGAAAGCAATCGTATTATACTTTTCTTGATGACAAATGTTCTCAAGTCTGTCAACATGAGAAGAACAATACATACAGCTAGTCTAAAAAATAGTAACTTTGACTATACCGAGTAACAGAAAGGGTGCTGCTAGTGAAACAGGATCTGCTCTTCTTCCAGATCCACTGATCGCACCATCATTTTCAAAGGGTTGTGTTACTCGCGCTTAAGTTGTTTCTTTCATTTCATTTTGTTTGCTGTGGTTTTCTCCGGCTGCCCTTGTAGTATCTTTGAATTTTCCTTAGTATTCGTGATAACAAAATGAGATGATATCCAATGTTAAATTAGAATTGTTCAAATACCGAATATCTATCTCCAAACTCTCTTGTACCTAACTATTAAATTTTCAACTTCTTTGCCAATAGTAGTGGGTTAAGCTTTTACTTTAATTTTAAATTTGGCACCAATGAGATTTTTCATTAAACGTCATGTTTTAACGAAGAGACTATATTAATCTTGTCTGATGTGAACAAGTTTAAATGTGTTTTCCGCTTAAAATACTTCCATGAAATTTATTATTAGTCTGACGCTTGTTCTTTATAATTGGTTTAAATAAGTTAAATAACTGCATATATCATTTATGAATTATACTATAGCAGATGTACACTGATTAATAATCAAGCACACCTTTCTCTCATCTATCAAACAGACCAAGTACTGTTCAATACACCTGGTGATTTATCTACCAGAACTATCAATATAACAGAAAATGAGATTCAGTCATCAACTACAAACAATTATCTTTGCAGACTTCTGATTATACAGACACGTATATTCATTTAGAACTTTCGTTATGGTAGTCCCTTTGTTTATTGTCATCGGCCATCTTAATATCACGGCTTCGTGTATCATTTACTGAAGCATTCGACCATCAATTGATTTTCTTCTTTTTTGCAATTCTCTTCTTAATTAAAAGCTCTTAAGGTCTGGTCATTTTTCTTTGTCTTTATTAATAACATTTATAGACGCTGAAATATCTGTTTTTGTCTGTTTCTTTATAGCGGCTTCATCTTTTATAACGATAACTTAGAATAAACAGGAAAGTAAGAAAATGTGGTAAATAATAGAAACCCATTATGTATGACGGACATAATATCCTAGGAACCAATGCAGTATATTTTCGAGGATGTTGTCATACATGTAAATTTCACGATAAAACAGCCCACTTATCTTTATTCCAATTCTTCAGATATGTTCTTCCTGTTTTATTAGCTATCGTACTGATGACTTTGGCGTTTACATTGTTTTAAAAATGTATATGTTTCATGTACACAGTTACACTGTGGTTTTACCTGTGTAATACCAGTGACAATAACAAGATTTTCAAAAGATTTGGTTATTGTGTCTGTTGTTGCAATTTTTTGTCCATTAATTCAAGTAACAGTCTTACAATCAAGAGTGTCATATATGTCAGACTGGTAGCATACGAATTTCTTTCGAAGTCTTTTGTAATTGACAGTTGATTCTCACTTACTGTTGTGCGGTACTTTTCCATCGACAACATTACTGTCAGCTTGCTTTAAAGGTCTCCCTTATTAGGTTTATTATTTAATTAAAGCTGACAAACCGTTCATACAAGACGGCCGTTACATCGGATTATAATGCCGTGTAATATAAGCAACATCAAGGTGGGTGTTCCGGTCTGCTAATCCAATCAAATTCCGTCTTGCAGACAGTTATTTTCATATTGCATCAATGAAAGTCTGATAAAAATGTCAATTATTACAACAGTTGTTCTGTAATTATATTATCTTCTGATAGGAAAACATTTATTGGAGAAAAGATATCTGTTTTAGTGCAATACGAGTAATCTTCATATCTTTAACGACTTGCAGAAAATTAATTTTTCGTCTGGTTATGCTTGATACTGTCTGATTAAACGTTCTATGTACATTTTCCATTCGCTTCAAACGCAGGATCTTGGTGCGTGCGAAGATAAAGTTAAAACCGGTCTTTTAAAAAGACTAGTTTTTAGTTTATTGACATCGACAAACATAACAAATATCAAGAATCTAAAAAGTGCAGCTATTTTGATAAAATGATAGTCTCTTGCTGAATCTTAAGTTAGTGTAAAAAATAACGTTTTTGGCGTAAAAGGGTGATTTTTTTGGTAAAACTTGAAGAAAATGGTTTAATTAAATATGCATAGCTTTTACCCTTTTTAGGTAACATTTACAAATAACTTTTCACACGAAATGTTGGACCCAGCCTATTTTGATATCACGAACTATTTATATCAAGCCGTAAACATAAGAGTACACTTCTAAGGAGGGTGAACTCAAAATACATAGGATTTGACTCATTTAAAATGTAAATTGTGGACTCCAAGGACTCTTTAGATTAGCCTTGGAAACGGGAAGCAAGAACAAACCTTAAAGTCAACCTGGGAGAAACTAATAAAAAAGACACAGCAAATTGAGGAATTAAAACAAAGACGTAATACGACAAATAAACACAACAGAGAATTCGGGAACAAGATAAATACAAAGTATGTCAGATGAACAAAACAATGCAGCAATACGACAGATAAACGCAACAAATAATTAAGAAAACAAGACAATGACGTTATACGAGAAACAAACACATAAGGGAGTTCGGGAACAAGAAAAAATACGAAGTATACGTCAGATAAACAAAACAAAGATTTCGTGAACAGGACAATGACATAATACGACAGATAAACAGAACAGAGATTTCGTGAACAAGACTATGACATAATACGACAGATAAACAAAACAGAGATTTCGTGAACAAGACAATGACATAATACGACAGATAAACAAAACAGAGATTTCGTGAACAAGACAATGACATAATACGACAGATAAACTTTACAAATAATTCTTGAACAAGACAATGCAGTAATACGACAGATAAACGGTACAGAGAATTCTGGAACAAGACAATGACATAATAGGACAGATACACACAACAGCAAATTCTGAAACAAGGCAAAGACGTTATATGGCGATAAACGAAACTGAGAATGCTAAAAACGAAGATAAACAACATGGACTTTCTAAAAAAATTGCGATGCTAGATAGTCCGGAGAAATAGCAGTTTCTGTCTTTTAAAAGGGATCCGACATTCTAGTAAATCTCTGATTTTCATCGTGAAATCTGTTATCAATTCAAGGATCAGTACTTATGCTTATAAACAACTATAGATAACTTTTATACATAGGATCAAGTCGGAACCGACTCTTTAATATGACCAAGTCAGAACCGACACTGTAAATGGACAAAGTTATATTTGCCATTCCGAGGTTTAGATGTAACCCTGTTTGTTAAATTCCTTAAATGCATTCACAGAACAGATGTTTTTGCAACGACAGAACACAATCTACACTTCAGAGCTAGTGTTTACCCTTATTTTAAAACAACTGAGGAATTTTGCTAAATGCTGAAATTTTGGCTAGTCGGAGGGTACAATTCGTGTCCATCGAAGCCAACAATTTGCCTACACGATGCAAACTACATGTTTCAATTGGTTTTACCAAATAACTTTTTACAATAATAATAACATATCATAGCCTCTCAGTACAGCCGAAAACTACAATATACGTGATGTCACAATTCACGTGAGGGTCGATATGGATGTACAATATAAAATTCATATCAGCCCTCGTATCAGCCCTGGCGTAATAATCAAAGCGAAATTTGTACCATATTAGACACGAGGAAAAAACTTATCCATATGAAATATGTGATAATAATAATAATCAAAGTACTGACGTACTGCCTAT
>JARWCS010338063.1:0-11722 GCA_034783895.1 Geukensia demissa | reverse complement strand
ATACACCGGCTTTGACTACTGAGTAACACGACGGGTGCCACTAGTGGAGCAGGAGTTGCTTACCCTTCCGGAGCACCCGAACTCACCCTGGTTTTTGTAGGGTTCGTGTTACTCCAACTTTAGTTTTCAGTATAGTGTCGTGTGTTCTATGTTTGTCTTTCGTTTTATTTTGTTGGCTATGGCCTTGTCTGTCTTTCGACTTAACGATTTCCGTCTGCCCCTTTGGTATTTTCGAATTCCTTTTATTACCATGTCCTAAAATTACCGAGCATCGTGACTGATTGATTCTATTTTTTATTATCAAGTGTCAGCAAATGTGTGATAAGGTGACAATTAAGTTGCATTTTTTAGCGCACTCTCCCTACATCAATCTTTATCGGAGCTTGGCTGCTTTCACGCTTTTAAAGTGTGGACGGATTCAGAGCCATGTTTATCATAATGAAGTACGGATTTGGTTGAGCGGAACGAAATACTCATTTCACAAATGACAATGGATATCCTCCCTCTGATGTGACTTCAAATGCGCTATACCGGTTGTGACTAACATCGATTGCGAATAAACATCTGCTTTGACCACTGAGTAACACGACGGGTGACACTAGTGGAGCAGGAGTTGCTTTCCCTCCCGAAGCACCTGATCTTACCCTAGTTTTTGTAGGGTTCGTGTTACTTCCGCTTTAGTTTTCAGTGTGGTTTTTTGTGTACTCTGTTTGTCTTTCGTTTCATTTTGTTAGCCATCTTGGTCTTGTCTGTCTTCTTATTTGACGATTTATGTCTGCCCTTTGGTATCTTCGAATTTTTTTATGGCTATTTAGATTACCAGTTCAAAACATCATATAAATTCCCATAAATATTAAATACTTTAATATCCGATGACGGAAATTTAAAAATGAATAGACATCTTCGTTTGATCAGGGCTGCGTTTCTTTTACCTGAATCTGAAACATGTTTCAGAATCACGAATTAGCGAATCAGAATCATGTGTCAGCCATATAAAAAACGTCATGTTCCAACAAACTGATTTTGGGTACATGTATGATTTCATCTTGAACCATTGGTCTCTTGTGTTTCATATGATTCGAAATCTTGTTTCTGTTTCATTTAAAAGAAACGGTGAAACATAAAAATGATCTGGAATCATGTTTCAGATTCACGTGAAAAAACGCGTTTTCGCTCTGGGCACTTATCGGAGAACCTTTCATTTAGAAACCGAAGACTGGTGCTATTCATTGCTATTGGCGTGTTGTAATTTTGCATAGACTGGTTAAAATGAATATTGAACTTCGACAGCCGAAAATAAAACGGAATCGGTCCGAGAAATTCTATCATGTATCCATCATGTCCATTATGGAAAACGTATCAAATCATCAATGAATTCATCGACGGACGGACGAAGCTAACTGTGGGTTTCCAATTTTGTTTTGTCCACTTTGTACTGATGAAGCCTTTACACGTGTACAACATACAAGATTAAATTCTTCACATTTTATTTCTACCCGTTACATTGATATCTATTAGTGTCTATACAATGGTTATCATCATGTTTATCATGTTTATTTCAAACATAAAAAGAAACTATGGAATAGACCTGTATCATCTTTTTCTTCGTGTTGTAAAGTAGTTGAGCAATACATGTACTTTCACTATACCACATAATTTTTAATGTCGTTTGCAGACAGGTGACTGTTGGGTTATGACCATGAATATACGTGTACATATGATACCTGTTTACCACACACATAAACAATTACACAGGAGGTAAACAAAATCTGGGCATACATACAGAATCTGTAAGTAAAACAGACTTTACAACAAAATAATATAAGAACGTTATGGAATACAATGGTAACTTGTTGGTAACGTCTGCGGGAACAGAACTTCAATTTCGTGGACTGTTTTTAAATTGATTATTATATATCGTAACTTAATTATATTTTCAATAAGCTGTAGCATTTTGGGGAAAAATTGGCGAAGATTTTTAATTGAAACCATTAAACCTCTGATCAACTGAAAAAAGGCAGATATAGCCAACGTAATTATTGCAAAAGCTGAATACATTTTTTATTCAGTTTCCTCTTTGCATTTTTCACAGAAATTAAATAAATTTATCTTAATTATAGTTCACTTTCGAATAAAAATACTTTTCTTTGAACTTTTATCATATCTTAAGTAGAATCTTACTAATTGTATAAAAAAATTACAAGAGATGTTGATTGAATTGTGTTGATCAGAAGAAATTATGTAAAATTATGAAAAACTTTTGCAGATATATGAATAGATGAGTTAACTGGTTTCCAAAAAGAAGCAATTCAATCGCTGAATGCAGGGAAATATGTATCCGTCGAAATTTTGACGGTTGTAGAAAACTCGTGGTATAAAATTACACAAATTATCACTAGTAACACCGTAATCCATTGGTGCTTCTTAAGAAGGGAAGCATCTAATAAATGCTCTTTGTTTGCCGGCAAAATATAATGAGTGAAGTTAGGGGTTTGGGTGAGACTCCGTGGAGAGAACGGACGTGGACTCAAACCCCTAATGAACCCTCGAACAATATAATTTTGTTTTTATTTATTATCAAAGAGGAAGGTCACAATTATCCAAAATGGCATGGCTAATATTCATTTTTGGGGGCTTTTGCGGTTTGCCTTACGGTCATTTTTGAAGACCGTAGGGTACTTACTCATTTCATATTTCTGCATCTTTCTCCAGATAAAAAAATAAGGACGACTACGCGTTTATAACTAGAATAACGAGAATTTTTTCAGAGATATGAAAATTATAACTATCTGTAAAATTCGCATTCTCTTCATTAAAAGATCCATAATATTTAACGAGAACATCTATAGGAGGAAAAGTTTTTTTTGCGAATAATTATAGAGTGTTAAGTTATACATCACAAAATAACATAAAATCTTGTCTTTAGGTAAATGGATTCAATACCAGTGATAGATTTTCAGAAGTATGGACTCCATGTCTTAGAGCCAGAATCTGTATCAAAAGAGGAATTGAAAGATTTGGGGGACGAAATGTGCCGTGCCCTTGAGGATATTGGCTTCTGTTACCTCAAGAACCATGGCATTTCTAGTGAACAGGTATACGTTTAATAACACGAAAAGTTTTTTTAGCTTTTTAAAAAAATTATCAAAGTACCGATGCCACCCCGAGACTCACATATCGGCTAGACCAAGGGAGGATATATTGGTCGAGAAATGATACCAGGAATAGTGTGGAAATAACACTGAATCTCAACCGAACTCTTTCAGCGGGGAGGTCAAAGTCAGTCGGTCCCCTAAGAAATACCATGTCCTAAAACCTTTGTGGTTAGTTGCAAAAGGTAATTTTTTGTTTTTACCGAGTCCTGAATTTGGCATCATACATAGCAGAAATATTTATTGATTCAACACCCACAAGCATCCCGTTGTATAGTTTGGTTTTTTTCAACTTGTTATTGCGGAAATATTGCCCGCTGGCATTACTTAATTAACGATCTATCAAGCATAGACCTTTCCACAAGAATTTAGTTGCATTATAAAGAAAAAAATATGAAAATATTTCAGTGACCTACACGTATTTTAAACCAAAATCCAAGGTTTGCGATGACATAGTTGTAAAATATACAAAATTAATGAGCATTCCACCAATGTTCTATGGCTAAGATTATAAAATATTATAAATGAATTTCAAATACATATGTAGAGTCCAAATATTAGGTTTGGCAAGCATCTTGGTGAGGGAAGACAGTCGTGTTTTATGTATAGTTTCACATTTTGTATTTCGGGGCCTTTAACGGCTTCCGTTATGGTATGGACTCTGGTTCATTGCTGAAGGCCGTATTGGGCCGTATTGGGACCTGTAGAAGTTAGAATTCTACTGTCATTTTGTGGATGGCTGTCTCATTGACGATCATGCCACATCTCCTATTTTTATAAATAACTTACGTGTACAGATCACTGTTACCTACCACCTTTACTGTGTGAGTTCGAGCCTGAATTTGTACCACACTCAAATGGTCGCGATTGTCTTGCATCGCACACGATAAGGTTTGTCAGTTACCTGCCGAAGGTCGATGGCTTCCACTACCAGTAAAAACCGACCGCCGCGATATGACTGAAATATTGTTAAAAGTGGCGTTACACCCCAATGAAACAAAACATTCAATACCAGTAACTGGTAAAATTATAAATCCTAGACTGGTACCGTTAACTTACTAATAAAAACTTTATCTCATGGTGTCTTCGGGTAATCCCTTGAGGGCCAGTATGGATTTACAACGTAAAATTTATATCAGAAGCCCGCATATTAATAAAACTTTTAAGAAATAAAATTAGTCATGCACAAAAGATCACTTATAGAAAACGAAGATATAGAATCTGTCAAGGAGACCATACTCCAACGGATGGCCTGTATGGTTTCCTTCACATGTATATATTTCGAGAAGGTAAAATCATGTTTTATCGGTGTTTGAAATGTACATAGTTCTGTATCAA
Organism: Geukensia demissa; assembly: GCA_034783895.1. Taxonomy (NCBI): domain Eukaryota; kingdom Metazoa; phylum Mollusca; class Bivalvia; order Mytilida; family Mytilidae; genus Geukensia; species Geukensia demissa. Next base: position 7,232 of record JARWCS010338063.1, on the reverse strand, counting down.
CATCTATTTTTTTAAGTTGAAAGAAATGATGAATGTCTCAAAAGAATTTTTCTGCCAACCCTTGGAAGACAAGCTGAAGTGTGCCAAACCAGAGGATGGTTATTATGGCTGGATAGGACTGGAAAAAGAAAAGTAATCATTTATCACCAAGTAGAAATATTTAAACACCCAATGTGAGACTGACTTGTGCGTACTGTGTTTGTTTTTCGTTTCATTTTGTTGTCCATGGCATGCCCGTAGCCAGAAATTTTCAAAAGGGGGTTCGAAGCGATCTTCACGGCCGGAGGTCTGGTATATTCGGTGCAAAATCCTGCAATCTAGCCATTTCCTGGCATTTTTAATTTCGAAAAGTCCTTTTTTAGACTTCAATAGTCAAACTTCTATCTAAATTGGGAGTTCAATAGTTCTTATGGGTTTTCAAGGGGGTTCGACCGAACCCCTCGAACCCCCTCTGGCTACGGGTATGCATGGTTTCGTCTGTCTTCTGACTTAACGGGTACTGTCTGCCCTTTTGGTATCTTCGAATTCTTTCTTTTAAAACAAACACAGTAAAATATTTATCAAATGGATACTGTAAAATTGATCTGAAAGCAATGTTTGAATAAAAAGGAATCCACCAGCCCAGTTGTCGGACATGAAAGTTATCAAAAATGTTTAACCGAAATTTAATGTATTTGTTTAAATTCTAAACCACTAAAATGCGGATGTTTCGAAACGTACTGCATCGAGTAGTTGTCCCTACCGCTAGATTTGGTTACCTATTTAGACTTGTTTGGATTTCGGACTTCCAAGGTTTTGGTTCTGATGATAGTGATGAGAGGTTACCCCTTGAAATGCGCAAATAGCATATAAAACTTACTCTTCTTATAAAACATGGGTAAACTTGTATTTTCACGATAATTCCGATAATATTTCTCTAAGGGAACTACCATTTAACTCTTAGGGGTTGGAGGCTATGGTCTTTCACACAAAAAAATTATTCTGATGAAAAAAATTCTGTACAGTCCGGTAAAAAAATATAGCGTAATGTTGTTAAATTTAGAAAAAAAATTGCGGCGCGCCGTGAAAAAGAAATAACCCTCCTTAAAGTTAAATAGTCGTCCCCTTAACCAAATAGATCCGTGCAGCCATTGTTTTGGGCTCACAAAATTAAAGGGTTAAAACGGACTTAATTTTTAAAATTTTCAAAGAACATGAATTTGGATAACAATTTTCGTTTGGTTTTGAACAGAAATTATACTTTTGTTCTTTTTATATAGACTATATTTTCAAGATTGTCATTGTCTGATTTATGAAATCTTATTTTCAGCATATTTAACAAATTTTTCAACTCTATACATTTTAATTTTAATTTTTTCTGACTAGCTTGTTTTTTTTGCCCGAAGATGAGTTGTATGAAATCAAAAATATACTCGTTTTGAATGAAATTAAAGTTTTTATTTACGCAAATGCATGTCCAGCAAACAGTTATTACATTTGCAGCTATGTATACTGATATTGTATTTTTGCAGTCTCAACCTGGACAGACCAGTAGGAGACTACAAAGAGACGTTCAACTTGACTCCCGGATGTGATGTAAGTGAACGTTTTTACCCATAATGGGAAATTTCTGGGATTATTTCATAAGATATATGCTGTTAAATAGAATAATCACATTGCTCCAGCTTTTAGTTATACAATACAGAGGCGGATCCAGAATTTTGGGGGCACTTGCCAAGACAAACTCGTACATGAGTGGGTCTGACATTTCGAAAAGGGGACCTGCCAATACATTTTTGCCTGCCTTCAAAAACAATTGCCAAAATAATTTTTGCATTTTCAAAATGGTTCCGCCCCCTGTTGATCCACCCCTGGTGTATTGTTGCATAACTTCTCGTTCTGTTCTTTCGACCATAATCTTGTATGCATTTTCTCTTTACTCTACAGTTTTGAGAAGTGGTGAAAAAATCTTGAATAAGATTGCAAATATTTTCAACTGTTCATTGTTCTTTATATGCTAGATTATATTTGTTGAGCATTAAATGCACGTTTTTTCAGCTATGGCCAGTAAATATACCTACATTCCAGACAACACAGGAAAAATTCTTTTCCACATGTATGGACCTGGCGCTGAGAGTATTTGATGTAATTTCCGTTGGTTTAGATTTAGAGGTAACATAATCAATCGGAATTTGTAAAAGCCTACCGCCACAACCATGAATTTGTATTTCAGTAGGGACTGGTATCCCCGTCTCCCAAGTAACACATTCATCAAAATAGTATATAGGATGTAACATTACATTTATTTAAGCCAATCATCGATATCCTAGTAACAACTTGTGTTTTTCAGAGTAAACTGAAATAAATAAAAACGCGAGTGGTAATAAACAGTTATTAATTGAAAGCAATCAATTAACATGCATCCACTTGGCTAAGACTATAGGATATGGCCATTCATAACAGTCTACTGGGTGACATTTCGGGCCTTAGAATCACAGAAACAGAATTAGAGATTACTCCTTGAAGTGAACATATAGCAAATCAAAATCCTCCATATTTATTCAACATTGGTAATTTTGTATTTTGAAACCATTGGTTCGATGCCTCCGCGTGCGGAGTATTCACCAGCCCAGTTGTCAGACTTGTCTGACATGAACTTTATCAAACAATAATTTCAGATATTTGCTGAATTTGTTAAAATTCTAAAGCACTAAAAATAGGGAAAGGTCTCGAAAAGTATTGCACTTAGTAGTTGTTCCTGCCGTCGAATTTTGCTTTCCATTTCGATTTGTTTGGATTTGAGTGCTTCTTTTGCTATGTTTGGATCTTGGACTTTTTCGTTTTGGTTCTAATACTACTGATGAGAGGTTACTTATAGAAATGTACATATTATATAGCAAAATTTTCATATTTATTCAACATTGGTAATTTCGTATTTAAAACCACTGGGTTGATGCCTCTGCTGGTGGTTCGGGTGTTCCCGAGGGTATTCACCAGTCTAGTTGTCAGACTTGTCTGACATGCAATTTATCAGAAAATGTTTCCAGAATTTTGCTTCATTTGTTAAAATTTTAAAGCATTGAAAATAAGGAAAGGCCTCGAAAAATATCGCACTAAGTAGTTGTCCCTGCCGTCGGATTTGGCTTCCCATTTCGATTTGTTTGGATTTGAGTGGTTCTTTTGGACTTCCTACGTTTTGGTTCTTATGCTACTGATGAGAGGTTTCTCCTTGAAATGTACATATAGCATAACAAACTTCTCCATATTTTTCAACATTGGTAATTTGAATTTAGAAGTTTTCTCCCTGAACAAAATTGTCAAAACTGATTGTCACTATGTTTGGAAGGATGGAGAATACAGCATACAAAAGAAAGAACATCTACTACTGTTTAATGTTCGTTACCTAAATGATATGGTGTTTAAATAAATCCAGCGCAGTTATTGATCTTTCTACATATTAAAAGATAATTATGTTTTCAGGATCGCCACGATATGGCTGAAATACTGCCGACGAGGCGTAAAACACCAATCAATCAATCAATCAATGTTTTCAGGACAAAACTTTCTTACGAAAATGTCACAAATTAATTGGACAGAAAGGCAACCTGACAGGTCTGAGAAGTCTGTTTTATCCAGCTATACCGCCAAACAAAGGTTTGTATGTTATGTCAGATCAACTCTCGGTAATAACCTACATTAATAGAAGAAGAGCATAGACCACTCTTCATTAAAATAGTAGCTTGTAGGCATGTAATACTTGAGATGTTTCAGAAGAGGTTTCGCCGGGAGCCTTTTCCAATATGTGATATGATAGGGACGGGACTGTCATTTGGTGTATGGCTGTCTCATGGACAATCATGCCACACCTCCTACTTTTATATTCCTGGCAAAAAAAAAACACTGTGAAAGCACATGAATTATAGTAATGAAATGCAGTTTATTTATCTCACAAGATGTTTTTTGGTTGCCTTTTTTATCCATTTCGTATATGAAACGGTAAACAATTTTGAAAAGCGGAAATATATGAAAAGGGTGTGGAGTACAGAACCTGAGCGGCACACCTCTACCAAATAACTTCAAAACCCCACCCGGATGATTTCGTAACTAATACCGTCGAAAAAATCGTTCACCTGACCAGCGAAAACAGACGGAGAGGAACCTCTTTTGTTAATTTTTTCACAAATGGGCTACATGCACAAAATACACTACAGATGACAAAAGATGTCAATTTAGATTTAGAACCCTGTTTTATTCAGAAGTTGATTTTTTCATTCTAAACCATGAATATATAACTCATCACTTTTGTACGTATAGAGATAAAGGAAGGACAAGTAAGATGTGGAGAACATTCTGATTATGGAACCCTTACTTTGCTGTTCCAAGATCTCGTTGGAGGACTAGAGGTACAATTACAGAGTCAGTTTGATTTATTTTTGTCCACTGCACTTTAACTATTTTGCTAGTGACTCTTTACAGACTGGTTAAATACTCGCATTCAAGTTTAACCGTGTCCCTTATTGTATGTGCCTATCAAAGCATTTATTTCAAAAAGTTTCCCTTGTTTTGATCCTGATCTGAAGGAATCAAGCGTACAAAATCTGTTCCCTGACAGTTTTTATTTTATCATCGTTGTTTGGATGGGGTGTGGTCTGAGTTATTATCTACCTTGTTATTCATATCGCTTACCTTAATTTGATCGCTATCTTGTGAAGTCTGTTCCCTGATGATATCTGTTTAATTATTATATCGGGGGTTGTTGTGTGTTCTGAGTTGGTGTCTGCCTTGTGTTCTAAGTCGCTTACTTGCAAGTTTACCGGCCCCATATTAAGTCTCGGGTTCTTTTGAGATGACGTTCAAAGATATCCCTTCTTTTTATAGTATTTCTTTTGTTATTTCCTCATTCAAGCTATTAATGATACAAAAATGAGCGTTAAAGCTAGAATTTATTTATTTCATTATTCTTTTTTATTTCGATTTCTGTAATAATTATTAAACTTCTCTTTAGTTTGAAGGAACGGAAAATTTCTTGAAACTGAGTTTTGAATGTTTCAGGTTAAAACGAGAAATGGAGACTATATTCCAGCCACCCCAATACCAGGAACAATTGTTGTTAATATCGGCGATCTGATGCAACGTTGGACAGCGGACAGACTCATTGCAACTGTAGGTAGACCTTATTTTGAGGAATGCCATGAAATAATTGCAAATAACCAAAATTTAATTCTTTTTTATATAAGCATTTCATTCGATCAGATTAATTTACCAATAAATAATAAAGGAAAAGCTGATATTTCATATTTTATATAAACCGAATGTATTTCTTAATAAATATGGCAAATACTGCTTTGAAACAACAGCAAATAAAGGTAACTCTATCTTTGAGAACTGGTAGAAATAAGACTCAAAGAAAATCCAAGAAAATCGACGAAAAGTCATTAAATGAGAAAGTTTTTACCAAACCTGCATAAACCATTGGTTTGTAATAAAAAAGGAATTTAAATAAGACACACTCCGTGCCTGTTTTGCTATATGTGCAGGTCCAAAATTTAAAAAAAAATCAGATACACTGATACCATATGGATCAACCAATTCATGATGGCGACCATAAAATCAAAGTAGGGACGACTTCACCTTGATTGGACATATCCTTGTTTTAGTAATTTAAGCAACAACAGCAGTACTCTCTTAAAAAATCCTGATACTTGCAACACGCACGAAAGTATCGAAATAACTTCCACACATACAGGCAGAGGAAGCAGGAATTATGCAACATAAATATGTAAAGTTAACCATAGGAATGTTGAAGTCATCCCGTTTGCTCGAATGCTTGAATGACAAACAAATACTGGTTATGTATACAGGAACAGTGTTTAAATTGAAAACAAGTTTAGTTTTTTGGGGTTTTTATATGCGCGAATCATCTCCTGTCTGATGTACTTATTCGTATACTTTTGTTATGCCCAGCTATCTACAATCAAAATAAATTTCAAAGGACAAGGTATGATAAGGTTTCATTTTTGCTCCTTTTATATAAAAGTTATTAGTCTGTTCTCAATCAATAATTATTATCATGAAGAATATATTTTCATCATTTCAGAAAAGACAAGTATTATTCAAAGCTTTTAATATTTGTCTGAAAGTAAGCATGCAACTTTAGGTAAAGATCAGAAACCTAAACTTACAAATTTAATCAGAGAAAAGTTATTAACACTGAATACATGAAATACAAAGAGTATACAAAACACTTGCACTAAGAAAACATTCAATGAGAAAATGTATACTTGTATGGTTGAAACAAGTATTTGTTTATTGGATAGTAATTTTAGTAATTTGTTTGTGCATAATGAGATTGATTATTTGTGCAAAAAAAAAAAAAAAAAAAAAAAAAAAAAACTCGCACGAGTTTATTTCATTTTGTGCAAAAATTCCGTCTTCAGTTTAAGCACAATTTCGCAGATGTCCTTCAAATGATTTTCTAGAGGAAATTGAGTGCTGTTATCATACCGTGTTCTTTCGTCCTTCCAGAAACATCGTATCCTTATACCAAAAGATGCAACAAGTATTCGACCAAATAGACAGTCATTTGCTTTATTTGTACAGCCAGATTCATTACATGTTATTAACTGTATAGATGGATCTGAAAAATATCCACCAATAACTTGTATTGACTATATATTGCATCGCTTCTATGAAAAATTCTAATAGGTAATATTATTTCTGTATTATTTTCTGAAAAATTTTCCTACTCATGCTTTTGGTTGTTTAAAGATAATTTCCTTAATTCTATACACAGCGATTGTTATTTACAATGTATTATTAAGCGAAGCTCCGTTTACACAATAATTTTTTAAAACCATCAATACATTTGTAAAGTTGTTCTTTTTATTATGAAACCTGCGTCAAAATATTTGAGACCAATTGACAGATATGATGGAATAGAGAATCGTCCGATTTTTACAAACATTCATGGTCTTTGATCGGAATCAATTAATCAAACAATCCATACAAGTCTCGGTTCATTTCTGCTTCTATTAATGCAGTACCACTTATGTCTCCATTCTATTAAGTAGTGCCCTAACTACTATTAAACTTCTGTAATAAACGTTAAGAAAATTCATCTATCAACTACTTTTGGAGTTTAAAAAATTCACTAGATGTTTTAGACAAACTTAACATTTGCTATAACATTTTCTACTTCCTGTCTATATATATTTCATATTGGCATTTGCACAACCCATGTTTTCTTTGACTTC
>JARWCS010338052.1:0-11722 GCA_034783895.1 Geukensia demissa | reverse complement strand
CTTGTTGTTTTCAAACTGATATCAAATCTTTCATGACAGTGTTGAGGTGTCACAAAAACGTCGCCTGAGATTTTCCGGCGTACCAGTATCTCAATATCACTGCAAAGTACGACATTTAAATTTTTCGAAATGCTTGTCTTGTACTGTGATTTCAATATATTGTCTATACCAAATGTTTTCCGTTGAAATACTACCTGGCGATAAATGATACTATTATTTGGTAGAATGGCTCTATCAGAATCAGCCGTTGCAATTCTTGCGTCCTTTCCAGATATCTCGTCGATAAAAACGGCCTTCCATTTCATTCTATTAAAAATAGTTTTCAACTTATTTACTTGTTTGGCAAACATGGTCTGGATAATTTTTAAATTCGAAATTTTCAAGTTGAATGAGGTCCTATTTTCGTTGTCTTGCATGACTGCATATTCTAACATTGTGACATTTTCAAACTGAAAAGACCGACTGAATATTAGCGCAAGCATCATTAAATCATCCTTCTCTAATGTCTCATTTGACATCAAAATGAACGGATCTAAAGATAACTGTGTATTTTTATACAGTTCTAAATCAGTACATCCACCATGATCCATTTCCTGAAAAAGATTGAGAGAAACGTTGAAGAATTTTTTACTTTAAAAGGAGGGGTGAAAGACCTATGTTGAGACACCTAACTCTGTGAAATCTGTGAAAGCATTTTATTAATTTTAGATCTGTGTCATCGAAAGCTGAAATAGTTTTTGATATTTTGGAATATTATAAACATATTACTGATTTCACGAGTTATCTCCCTTAACCAAGGTCTACCACCTAAACTTTGAGAATAGATGATTTGCTAATTATCGACTTTGTATTCGTTTTTTAGAAAATTCACTCAAAGGGAACTAATTCAATAGAAAATAAGTCCACGTGACACCGGACAAGTTTTGACGATCAAACCCTTATAAATCGGCACGCTGGTATTTAATTTCTATAAAAATGTTAAACAAACAAATGAACACATAAGACGTCATACTATTTAAACCCTTTTCACCAACGATGAAGGCTAAAAGCCATACAGATCAAGAGAAAATACAAATCTGATAACTTGTCTGGTGTCACGTGGGCTAATTTTCTATTGAATTACTTCCCTTTGAGTAAATTTTCTAAAGTTAAATTCGGGAATCCCGTGTTAATTGGAAAATTGACTATTTTTGTACTGGTCAAACTACGAAGAACTCGATACTACAGCTTCTGTTTGGAGTCCTCAGCTGATTTTGATTATACTGTTATTGACAAGAGTGAGCAGTCGAATCAACCTTCACTGAAGGATAAATTAAAGTCAATTTTTGTAACTCATGTTAGCATGCAATATTCAATACTGGTACTACCCGCATTGTGCATTTAAGAATACAATAACTTAGTTAATATGCTTGTTTTGAAACAGACAAAAATGCCTAATGTTTTTCTTAGATTATAAAACGTCAAGGTAAACATCAATTTGCCGATTTTCTTTTTAAACTTTTTTCTGCAATACACCACCATAATTGACATAAGAATAGTCCAAACAAACTTTTAACGTATTTTGAAATCATCCCTTTAGAATAGTTTAATTACCTTTCTTGAACCGAGTTAATGTACCTAGAATCTGATCAATAGTTTCGGATCTTTAAAAAGCAGGATGATAAAATCGACTGAAATATTTTTTCACGAAAACTTTTATAAATATTGTATCAGGATCCAGAAAATCTTTTTTGTTCCCTGCTTCTGGGCTTGGCAGGATTTTTTCATTCATAACTTGCGATTTTCTTAGGTAATATGGTGATCCAATTTCAACACAAATTATACACATTTTAAAATTCAATAAAAGTACAATCAGTCAACGTATCAGTCGAGCGGTGATTATTGTTGAAGACTTGCTGTAAGGTTTTGGTTTTGATAAGAATTATGTCGTAAAATTCACACTTCTCAATCTTTGTTTACATGCAATCGTCATGTCGGTAACTATGCACGATTTTGAAGAGTTCAACTCATGAATATTTAAAAGGGAGTTAATTAGAGTGAAGTAGCTTTCAGCCCGATAGTAGAATTAGTTACAAGAATGACAATTCATGTTTGCTATTACTAGTGCAGGTAAATGTTCAACGTGCTTGACGTACGTAAATTCTACGCATTTAATTTTTGTAAATATTCTTTTTGAATAAAATATGATTCTTTATTTTCACGTTCATCTTCTTTATCCTTGTCATGGAAAAAATATATTGTAAAAAGAAAATAATTCGGTTGGTTTTACCGCCGCACATATCAATATATCCACTTAATGGAAATGTCATTTTTTAGTTCATGAAAATTCTCTTTTAGGCGTGTACGGGTAAATTGCAGTCCCTTGGATAAAATGTTTGAATGTTTGATTTAAAGAGAGTTCTTTGGGAGTTAAATAAATTATCTTCGATTGTGTCGGTTCTGAGGGTCTAATCTGGTATATCTGTTCTGCTCAGTTGGGTCCAATTGATTACTAATAGTATCGGCATCTGTGACTATTCGTGCAAGAGTTTTTCAAGAACGTTTTTCTGGACAATATTGTTTCTACAGGACATATGTAATTTATTCATATGGAGTAAAAACTTGTGTGAATTTTCGTCAATTATTTTCTATATTTTTAACATTGGATGGACAATTTTACAACTTATACCAAAATTTGTATAATGGCTCTCAAGACTTCATTTTATTTGCTGAATGTTTACTTTGTGGAAAATTCTTGATGAAGGAAATAGTAGTCTTTAGCAAAGGAATGACAGCAAAAGGTGTTTCATGGACTAACAAGTCATAATTTAGCGTAAAAAAAGAAATTGGAAATGCCTTGTTATTGTAAAAAATTATTAGCTTGCCTATCTTTCAATTAACATTTGGCAATACAAGCTTGGTGATATAAATTTTTAAAAGTTCATATTTCATTAAATTTCCCTTTCGCCAAAGTTAATTTCCATTTATCCAGAGTGGACATTTTCACAGAATGCGGTCCGTTCGATTTGTTTGGATAAGAGTTCTTATTCTACTATGTGTGAGTTTCGTATGTTTTGGTTCATAATCTACTTGATGAGAGATTACTCCTTGAATACGTATACAACATAGTACAATTCTTTACAAAGTTTTATAACATTGTTTTTTATTAACAGTTTTGTCAGACATATGACTGTGAAATTAACAAAAAACAAAAGTTAAACAGCTGTTGATCGCCAGCTTATGTCTCTGCCAAGATCAATACTTATCAAGTGAAAAAGTGATGGTAAAACATGTTCTCACAAACTTTTCGAGGATTTATTATATTTACAGGTTGTGTGTTGTTATTTTATATATATCTTTACAGCAGCCAGAATGATCAAAGTCTAACACAAAGGAAACCTAAACCAAGGCTGCATTTCATCTTAACATATCATTCTCAAAATCTAACATCTCTCCGATCTGTAAAACAAATGGTAACGAGAATAAGGAAAACTACAAAATTGAATGTTAAAGTATATATCATTGTAAAGAATGAAAATAAACCTTTTCATCGCTCCTGGTTATTAAGTATTGGTTTACAGCTATCTCTTAAAGAGGGAAAAGCACAGTGTATCATAACTCACGATATTAGAACACCTTTAGTCAACATAGATTACGGATTCTGTGTTCATCCGAGAGATATATACCCAATTGACAAGTCGGATCAATGCATGTGCCAAAGTGAAGATTATTCCAACACTGTTGTTGCCTCGCCAGATGATTGGAAAAAATAATGGATATTCCAATTTATTTTCATATGATAATAGCGAGAATTTACACGAACGTTTTATCCACAATAATTTGTTGTTAGTCGGACACAGAACCTGTGAGTGTAAAGATAACGGTGATGGAATCGTTGTGAAAGAACCTAAACCTAAGCAACTAACAAAAGGAGATGGTTTAGATAGTCTTCATTATTTTATTCATAAAACATGGATAGACACCTGGTTAAAGAGTAACACCTGGTTAAAAGTTGGACAATATCCGTTTATTTCTGCCATTGATATGAATAAAATAAAACGCGAAATTGTCTTTTCGCTAATTGTTGTTCCTAAATATAAACTAATATTCTTTTGGTACGAGAAATGCGCTTGTATATACTGGAAAAGCGTTCTTCATTACATACAAAACATTACGACAGAACGGATAAGTTCTGTCATTCATTATCCTTCGCGAAGCGGACTTAGTTATCTTCGTAACTATGCAGACACGGAAGTTGCTGAAATGATGTATAGTGACACTTGGACAAAAGCCGTATTTGTTCGGGAACCCAGAGAGAGAATTTTGTCTTCGTATCTTAATAAAATTGTGAAGGAGAAATATGACAAAATATTTTGTAACACTAGTATTACGTCCTTTATGATGTTCCTCCAAATGATTAAAACCTGCAACGATAATCACTGGACATCTCAGGTTCGTCTTCCTATTCACTTCTACAAAAGCATGATGATCGGGAAATTGGACAACATTTGGTCTTTCACAGAAAAACTGTTGTCAAAAATTGGAGCATGGAATTCAGACACCAAACGATGGCTACTTGAACAAACTCCAATTTTTAACAGAAACACAGCAAAGACTCGTATAAACCAATATTACAATAGAGATCTCGAAGATCAGGTTCTTAAAATGTACAAAGAAGATTTCGAAGTTTTAGAGTTTGATACAAAATATTATACAAATCATTAACAGTGAAAATGAAGATGTAGCTCAATCTTAAGAAAAGAATAGGGAATACATCCACCTTGTGGAAATTATCAAATACCACAAATAAAGAAGTTGAAAATTCGGTCCTCCATTAGTTTTGCCATATAGTCATGTTTTTTGCCCTTCTTTAAATCAGCTGAGACGATTACCGGTGTACCGCATTCTGGGTAAAATAACTATTTGAAAACAAGACAGGAAAATCAACACCAACCAGAAAAGTCTTATAACGTTTTCAGTCCTAAACCTAGCTTAATACAAAATTCTGTTTACTTTTCTCTTATATATATATATAAGGTCACACTTTTTGGTTTTTTTAAGGATTTTATATGATATTTATCTACATTTTCATTTAAAATATCAAAAATATCGATCTCAAGTGTTAAATCCATTTTAACCGATTTTTGAAGTGTGTTTTTATTGCTGTTTTATCACACCACTGTCCCAAGTTAGGGGAGGGTTGAGCGCTCATTAACCGGTTTAACCCCGCCACATACTTATGTGCCTGTCTTAAGCCAGGAACCTGTGGTTCGGTTGTCGTCTTTGTTTAATTAGACATTTATTGTTATTTGTTCACCATTTTTTCAATAGATAAGGTCGATTAAAGTGTTGAGTGAATAGTTTCACATTTTTTATTCTGGGCCTATTAAAGCTTTCGTTATGGTATGGACTCTGGTTGATTGTTGAAGGCTTTAATGGGACATGTAGAAGTTTAAATTCGACTGTCATTTGGTGGATGGTTGTTCTATGGACAATCATGCCACATCTTCTTTTTTACACACTGAGATTTCCTATTATGCTTTATTCTCTGTTAATTGCTGAATTCACAACTACAAAAATTGAACAAAAAAATAATTCAGATTGACATAAATGATTCACAGCCAAATCAAATCAGATGCCTGATAAAGCCCTATCATAGAGCCAGAATTTGCATTTATTTATTTTTGTATTTAAAAATCACAAATACATGTATATCCAATAATTGTATATTAATGTAGTTTATCAGCAGTAAAATCGAGCTCCAGAGTTAAAGTGAAACAAGCCATTTTAGAGATGGCGTGGATCAAATGTGGATTCTAAAAATTCCAAAGATCTGTTAGAATTGTTGGAATGCCTCAAATCAATGTCCATTTCCTCTTGAAATAGCAACAAACATTTGGTTTTTGCAACATTTATAACACTATTCAAAATTTAAGTTTTATCTTTTAGTTTGTTTCATATTTGTCTTGTCACTTTGGAATATGCACTTCTAATATCTCACATGGGTATTCTACACTGGACTTAAAGGAAAGATTACAAGCTTTTGTTCATCTTAGTTTTTAAAAACGATAAAGCAAACGCAGATCCAAATATTTGTTTTGGGACGGGAAAAACCTTATTTTGTTATTAACCACTCTGATTCTAATAAAAGTGTCTCCTCTAAACATGACATTTGCAGAATGCATGATTTAATGATGTACAACATTTGGGTATTGTTTGGCAGATTCAGATTATCGCCATTCCAATAGACACCAACAGTGCAACCTTCTCGCCGATTTATTGCTTTATTCTTAAACATGTATATATAAATATATATAAATAGGACATGTGGCACGATTGTCCTTACGACAGCCATTCACCAAATGATAGACAAAAAAATACACAAAATGTTTATTGGTGACAAAACAGCTATGAAAACACACTAAAAAATCGGTTGAAATTTATTTAAAACTTGAGATCGATACTAAAGTCATACATGATACAACACATGTATCGACCTCGAAAGAGTAATCTCAGTTTCCGATCAGGAAACCAAGTTTTCCTAAACTACGGTATCATTAGAGGTCAAAGACGACATATGATTATGTAAATGCTAATAAAATATAAAGACAGGAAGTAGAAAATGTTATAACAAATATATACTGTTTAGTTCAGTATAAACTTAAAAAAAAAGAGAAAGTCAATATGGGTACCAATAAAAACCATATTTAAAGATTTAATAATAATGCTGTGACGATATTCTTTACGGAAGTTAATTAAGATGAATTTGAAGGCATGTGGATTAAGTTAATTTATTTACCACGTTTTCGTAAAAAGTAGGATGCAATATCCCGATTTTTTTCATCACATTATTCCAAGTACATCCATATTTCTAAACAAAATCTTTATATTTATGAAAGAATTCAATAAATGTTTTAATCAATTTGTGGTAACGAAATTCTTGACTTAATAATTTGTCAGTTATAAAGAATATATAATAACAAATACATCCTGTTTAGTATAGTAGGATCCACAATTAAATATTTGCCAAGAATAACAAATATATGCTGTTAAGTATAGTAGGGTGCGATACCCCGTTTTCCATTTCAAAATAACAGAAAACAATACATGTTTACATTTTATAGTAAGTTTTGACCCGTTTCTCTTTTTTCTCCCTAAATTGATTCAGTGGCAACTGTGCCTATTATTATATGAATTTGTATAATTTACGGTGGAGAAAGGTTTGCAGTGAATTATATAACTGTTTTGGGGAAACATAAATATAAATTTTGCTTTCATACTTAAATATTTGCGAAGAATATGAAAAAGGTTGTCCGTTTGCTTCCAAAAATCTTCAAAGAACAATGATCTAATTCCAAAGTTACAAATATCAACCGTTCTTACGTTTCGCATTTGTATATTATAGTGATAAAACAAATAGTACATCTTTTAATTAATTGTATATTTTGAAATATTTTCAGTTCATGTTCTGTAAAACCATGGCAGACATTCGTTTGAAGCCCTCACAATCTTATTAGTACAGATGAATAATTAAAGAAGAGGTACGTAAAGCCCCATATTTGGCCCAAATTTTAGAGTTTGTGACAGGCCAGTTTCCAGTATATTTTTTTTCATTTATTCATTTAGTTTTTTTTTTGCCACGGGGAATCCTAACTGAAATCACTTATAGCTGTACATTTTTTGTTTTGTCTCTGCTTGTGTGAAATGGGAAAATCAGTTGCCTTTCTATTTGAAATGTTTTTATAGTTCAAAGAGCTAAAAATTTGAAGAAATAAAATAAAAAAATATCTAAATACACAGTACGTCCATTCCTGGCCATTTCCGGCAATAGATAACATATGTGTATTGCCTTGTTAATACATATCCATTGAAATAAATGACAAAACGGTCATATTGCGATGAATATTATTGACTGAATAATATTGTTAGATTCATAAATAAAAATATGACAAAAGCCAAGAAACTCAGTTAGTTAAAACCTACTTTAGGTATATTTAATAATAATTTTGAAAATGTGAAAGCAGCAATTATAAAAATAAAAAATGAACATGTCTGCAGTAACTGCAAACATTTGAGCCTCTAACGTTATTTAAATTTTCATTTGTTAGGTATTTTTTATCGATAAATTTAATTTTTCCTTGCCATCTTTTGACTATCAAGTTTGCAGTAGTTTTGCCTTTTTCAACGATGACTAGCAAAATAGTTTTATTCAACAAAGCAAGTTTAACGTCACCTGTGCCTGTTCAAAGTCAATTTGTTTAAATTTTGCTGTGCGGTGGTCATCAATACGGTTATCATTATTCAAGTATTTGCGCATGTTCACAAGAATTTATCTTAGAAAATTTGAAGCTTATCACAAAGAGTACATGAGAGTATTCTACATTGTTGAAGGTCCTGTGGGGATCTCAAGTTTTTTTTGTGTAGATAGGGTGCCGTCTCTTTGAAATATATCCCATATCTCTTCTCATTTTAATATTTAACAAGTTTTTTGTGAAAAAATAACGTGCCAATTTAATGTTTTACAGTTGGATGGCTATCTTGTTCATTTTTTCTCCAAATCCAATCGATAATATGTCTTGGGTTGAATAGTACTTCAAAGATAGCAGCCCTGTCATATCAGTTATCTCAAATAAAACACGCGTTCTAAATAGACAAACACCCTGTGAAATATTTTCCAATTGTCAGCAATAAATTATCGTTCGCGTCAACACCTATTGTTTTAATTAAACCAATTTGAATCGTCTTTTTAACATTGCCTAGGTCAGTGGACGTAAAACGATGCATGCGATAAGTCAAGTATTTACGTTGGAGATAGTGCCAGTTTTTGATCGTGCTCCTAAAACGAATCTATCATGATCTTGCTTATTAGAGCACATCCTCACTTGGCTCGCTTGTATATCAGCCTATTAGCGTGTGATCTCTTTGTCCAAAACTATTTATTTATTGTCTCGTTTATTTTATCAATTGGGATCCATGTTCGTCTTTTAGTCTACGGTTAAGATGCATGTGAAAAATCAGAAAACATGTGTATTATAGATAACTTTTCTTCAAAATACAAGTTTACCAATGTTGAATTAATATTGCGAAATTTTATATGGATGTGAATTGTTATATTTTCAGGGGAGAAACCTCTCATCATTAGCATCCAAACCCGAATAGGAATTACGAGATCCAAAAATAGTAAAAGTAGTACTCAAATTCAAAAAGTCGAAATAGGAAGCCAAATCCAGAGGTAGGGACAACTTTTAACTGCACTACGTTTCACAATCGGAACACGCTCGTACATTTCCGTCATTCTTCGGAAATGATACTCGTCACTTTACCGGATTTTATTACGGAAATGGCCGATGATGTTCAGATAGCACGTTTCGATGCCTTTCCGTATTTTAACAAATGCAGCATATTTCTGTAAAACATTATTTGTTAAATGTCATGCCACACAAATCAGATAACAAAGCGTAATAGGAAGACAAATCAAGCAGTAGGGACAACTAATATGTGCAATGCGTTTCAAAGACTTTTTGTATTTTCAGTGCTTTAGAATTTAATCAATTGCAAATCTGACTAAAATGTAAAATAAATGCGATCTACTTAATCTCAATAAAATGAAATTCACACCAGAATTATAAAAATAGGATATGTGGCATGATTGTCCATGAGACAGCCATCGACAAATGAGAGTCGAATCTAAACTTCTACAGGTCCCATTACGACCTTCAACAATGAACCAGAATCCACACCATAACGGTAGCTGTAAAAGGCCCCGAAATACAAAATGTGAAACTATTCATAAAACACGACAATCGACCTAATCTATTTTAAAAATTCTGAACAAATAACAATAAACGACTAATTTAACAAAGACAAGCACTGGACTACAGGTCAATTATATTTTTTCTAGCAAAACATATAAATAATGACCTGGATGTATAAACTCATTCCACAGTAAGACTACATAACCCGTTTATATAAAACATAAAACCTTCATTGATCCATTTCCGGTTTGCACTATTTAAACTCCGAAACGTTTAAGGAAGATCAATACTGTTTCACTGCAAAATCCCACTTAGCATGTGTATAAAAAGTAAATTCTGGTGAAATTTCTTTCTTGAATTTGCAAACATTTGAGAAAGAAGTGCCATACCTTGTTATTTTTGTCACTTAAAATTTAAATATGAACTCTATCCATATTCAGCATTTTTTGCTGTAATCATTGACATATGTAATTTATTTTAATTTTTCCTGAAAATAAAAATTTAAACTCTTAAGAGGGGAGATATATCTTTCAAATTTTTAATACAAAGAATGCACTAGGATTTAAATATTTTGTATGGTACCACGTAAACAGGAACGGTGACCCCCAAATTTTATTTATTTTATTTTATTTTATTTTATAAAAGCATATAATGCAAGCTATCTTCACATTTTTTGTTTCCAAATTCTATCTGCAGAATTGTGTTTTTTCCTATATAAGCTTTGTAAACTAAGCTGTTATTGTACCAACAAAAACTCGGAAACAAGAACGGTGACACATATATTGGTGTTTTATTTTTTGAAAGGCCTTGATACAGACTACGTTCCGGCAAAGTATGAAAAATACTATCTGTGGGAAGTTTTAGTAATGTTCAACCTTAATGACAAAACCAATATGTAACTTTTAACAACTACGCGACACGGGATCACAAAAAGTCAAAGACGCTATCGGAACAGTTATGAATCTGCGTAATATTAAGTATCTCGCATTTTATAGGAATAGTAGAATATAGGTCAACCAATTTATGAATAGATGCTGAATATGACTATCTGTGAGACAGCTATATAAAAAGTATAAATATAATTTGAAGATATTCAAAGACTGGCAAGACCATGGCAAACAGAGAGAAACTAAAGTTAAACATAAATCAAAAACACAAAACTAAAGGTAGAATAACATGCGCCCTATGAAAATGCGGATATGCATAGGTGCAAAAATATTGAAAATTGCAGTTTCGTTTATGAGAGAATTTATTTTCATGGACTCGGTCCTTCAGTGGTTGCGCTTTTAGAGGTCTCAAAAACAAATTTAACTTGAAAAACTAAAATATAAAAATTTGAAGGCGCTCCTAAACTATGGCCTGACACATAAAGCCTATCCCGAAATTTTTCTTGGGAACCTCTAAAATCCTTTAGTATAGACCTTTAACGACCTTGACGTTAACCCGGATTAGAGTTTATGGATTCCACGACGGGTGTTGCGCGCAAGAAAGGAGATGCGTACCCTTCTAGATCACCTGATCCCACTCCTGTTAAAGTGTTTTGTAAAGGAGTTCGTGGGTTCCAATCCTTTGTGCCTTTTGTTTTCGTTTTAACTTTTAGTTTGTTTCAAATTTGTCTTGTCTCTTTGGACTATGCGCTTTTCTTCTCTCATATGAGTATTCTACACTGGACTCTTCTTCTTCGCGCTTCGCTAGTTGTCTGGCGATATAATCCATAAATATCTTAAAATTAAACTTCCGGTTTATGGATTGAAGCTCACTCACTGAATTTTGGCCCTTTGGCAAACACATTTCGTAGAGTAATGTGTCTGCAATGTTGAAGTCATCAGAAATCACGTGCCCAGTAGGATTAAATTTGAATGGATAATTTCACGAACATATTGTGAATAATAAATCGAATTATCAATGTATATCTCTTAAGCCCAGACCCAACATGCCTAACCTACTACAGTACCTAAACCCTAACTTTAACCGACCACCTTAAAAAT
>JARWCS010338042.1:0-11722 GCA_034783895.1 Geukensia demissa | reverse complement strand
AAATGACGTCCGGTGAATAATGAATAAATAGGAACGACACCAAATTTCGACTCTGTTAATTTAGTAATATAGATGTCTAAAAATAAGACAAACATAAGGAAACAATGTAAACAAGAAACTGACCTTTCAAACTGTGCACTTAAATTATGCAAATATATATATATAGGTATAAAAACAAAGTAAAAATAAACAAATGTTAAAATAAATAAAACTTAACAATGGTACAAAATACAAAAACCAACAATGAAACGTGTGATCGTTAGTGGAACACCAGGAAATTAGTCATGGAATATATTTATATGTCATGAAATATATCTGTAGGTCTCAGAAGAAAATATTTCACAAAAATATCTTTTCTTTGTCGAGGAAGTTTTCCGCTTTATTGCATGAATTAAACAGCAAACTAGTGGTGTTTCCCAAAATAAGGTTTGATCTTTTTTTGTTTGTGCATATTTTGTTTTGATTAAACAGCCTAGTTTTAATCACAACAATTTGTTCTAGTGTTGAGAAGAAAAGTTCGATGATACCTGAAAGATATCGTTTAGTTTAATTTCGGCCTCCAACCTTCTTTCATCTTCTTTACTTTTGCAACCTCGATATGATTTAATGAAAACGGCTTGTCCCTTAATTCTTCATCATCTAGATCAGAAAGAAATTTTCCATCGATAGCATTTTCTTCACAAAGGCTGGCAAGTTTAGGAATAGCACATTGATGTAAACATTGCACAAGTTCCTTAACCGACATTTGCTGTAGAGAACGCGAAGAAGACGTTTTTGCAGGTGCAACACGTGAACTTGGTTGAACTCTGACGATTGGTTTACGTTGCGTCTGCGTCGACGGTGGCGGCGGAAGAGGATCCATTTTTGAAAGGTCAGGATAATCATAATCCTGATGATCATCTTCATCACTTAGATCAGTTTTGTTCTTTGTATCTTTATTTTCATTACTTTGTTTTTCCTCCTGTATACGCTTCATTTTCTTCTCACCTTTCGGTTTAGGTTTTGGTGGGTTGCCATGTTTACCAGCAGTGTTGATGTATCCATGTTTTGTTTTTTCCTGATCAGCTGCTTTGCCATGTTTAGCACCTGTATTCATAAAGCCGTGTTTCCCTTTTTCCTGTTCGACAGAATTCGTGGAGACAGTTTTATCCGTTGATCCTTTGGGAACTTCTACCGGTTTCCTTGAAAGAGAAGGCGATTCTCTAGGTCGTGCTTCTTGTGTTATTAGTGATGACGTGGGAAGGGGTCCATATTTACTCTCTGGACTTGTGATTGTAGGAGATGGCAGTGGTTGCGTAACGGCTATGGTTGGTGAGACTGGGTGAAGTTTTGCTACATGAGTTTTTGTAAATAATCTGGATTTCAGTTCCGTTTGTACCCGACGTAATCTTTTGTAAAACGGCTTAAACGAGAAATATAAATATCCGGTTAAACTAAAAGGAATGAATTATCACAACAAACTGAATTAAATAAACTTAAATCATACTTCTTTATCGAATATCTAAGTTTGTTTTAACTGTTGAAAAACTGTGAAAGAAACATTGTAATGGATTTTTCCAAAGAAACATGAAAGAAGCATCACAGTTTTGTATTTTGTCATCAAACATACCTTAGGAACAGCAACTTTATGTTTATGTTGTGGTGAAGGAACACAATTTTCTTCCTTTTCGTCTAAAAATATATTATTAAAAATAAAACTTAAAACTTAAATTGCTTGCGAAGAAGTGAATATATGGTCAATAAAAAAGATGCCAACCTGGGACTTTGAAAGACTTTCGTAACATGGGTTGGTTTCTCATAAATATTTTGATCCGAATATATCTGCACATCTAAACACAACCAAAGGTAGTTAAAAGGCTGCTACGTCGACTACTAGAGGTGTAAATAGAAGCTAGGAGACTCTGCTTTCGGATATTTGAAGCATTAAGTCTTAAGCCTTTATTTTTGTTATAATCTGATCTTGTGTTGTAAACACCAAATAAGAATTCTAAATAAACAAACCAATATTCTTAATAAACAAAGCAATGAGGAAAATTAAAATCTTTCAGAAAATGAACGATTACTGAGGCTAGTTTAGTGTATTGTTATTAAAATTTTTCAGAAAATTCAATTTATCTTGAAAACACTTTCGTATTTATGAAACTAGGAAGCAACTTAAAAATTGGTTCACGGGTAAACAAATAATTTAAATTGTCGGTTAAAATCACAGGTAAGTGCTACGACGGTATATATTACGTAATGACTCATCTGAAATCATGTGATGTAAAAAGATTATAAAGGTTTGTATAGCCGAAATATTCCATATCAGTACGTAGACGTTTCTTTAAATCACAATTTCAAATACTTCCTGATTGTAATCATCGATTGTTTTTTTTATCAAAATTACTAGTCACCTGAAGCTAAAGAAAGTTTGCAAACAATTTCAAGTTAACTGCTTGTAATAGAATAAAGAAATTGTTTGGTTGATGCATGTATATGTTACAGTAAATATGTGTAATAAGCAAATACGTAATTTCTGCAAATTAGTTAATATATGTTATACAATATGTTAATAAATAGATGTATTTCCTAAAATTTGGACCCATTTTACACGTATTTTTATTAAACGCATTTTTGCATTTGATAGATTTTATGTAATCAACATATCACTTTAGTGTTTTTATCTAAATTGTTTAAATGAGATCAATAATACTTCAAGGCTAGAAAAGCAATGGTTCATGCCAAACAACAGCGATCCACAAACATATTTATGACGAGTTGACATAACACAATTCTTTGCTGATAGTGCTTTTAGTGGTTGATTATTTAAATGCAAAATGGCAGAATGTTGAACATTTTAGCAAGAATAAGAATTTGTTAGCCACCAATTAAAACAAAAATAAAAACAATAATTAAATAGAAATGCCAACCTGGGACTTCATATATAATCAGAGGCCCATCGTGTTCGTCTGCCTCTGAATCTGTCCGCTCTCTGTTTTCTGTAGTAGTTGTTCCTGGCATACAAAATAGTTATAATTTATATTTTTAATATATTTTAGAGATATACAAGAATTAAGTTTAAAAGGTATCACAAAGAAAAAAGTCAAGAAAATATTAAGTGTTAAAATGAAAATCTGGAATCGAATTCCACTAAAACGTAGCGATGGAAATGCTTCAGATAATCTCAAACTATTTATTATTTTTAACTCTTTGATTTCTTTAATTACGACATTTTTCATGTTAATTTTCTATTGTTTGTTTTAAAAGCAGGAATTTTTGTTGTCAATCTATAAAACATTTTAACAAGTGCTATAAATTCCTAGGCGAAATATAATACGAATATAACATCTCTTTGATAATATATATTTTTTATATTAATATAATAATTATATTAATGTACATAAAAATAAATGTAACAGATAACGTTTTGGTTGGTATTTATACTTTTGAAAGAAGTTCAATCAGACTACTGCTTCAATGTTTTGGTTAAAACTGGTCAGGAAGTTTTAGCTGTGAAATTTGTTGATTCACGTCTAAAAGGTGAATCAAAAGGCAATGATTTTGTTTTTCCTGATAAATGATTGGATATGGTATCTGTGGTACAATTCCATTGAGTGTTGGTCCGGTGAGCTAAATAGACCCTGGAAAGCTTTTTTATTAATGCTGAATTGGGTAATTTCAGAAGCAAGAAAAATGCATTGGAATGAAAAGAAAAGACATCCTTAACAAAAAGCAATATCAAAAAGTAAGAGTTATATGTATAAAGACAGAAAAAAAAAGCTAGAGCATAAGCTTTTTTCATGGGCTTAGAGCATATGATATATGTAGATTATCAATTTTATTGTTAATTGTATTAAAGTATTGAATAACTATAATGATTCAGAAATTATGCTCTCTAAAACACTTGAAACATTGATAAAGTAAAGGCCCCTATACCAGCTAGCATTATTTTAAGTCCATATCCTCTCAGATTCTCTTACGAAAGAATGAACGTACGCGAAACATAAACACTAGATGATTCGGGTTATGTCTAAACAACAGGAAACCGAGTAGTTATCTTGACAGCTTGAAGCTTCGAAAACGGAAGCAATAAAATCTAATTACATGAAGGAAATTCATTTTCGTTGTATTCTAAATAAGGACATACATAATTTTGTAATTTTTTCACGAGTACATTAATATAAAACCTGCTTGAGAAAGATTAGTCATCCCTTTGATTTCAAGGGTCATCTCTAAGTTTAATTGCAATAGATTTCCGTCCTTTGCACAAGTAGGGGAGATAAAAGGGAAGTTACTGAACATGTTATTATTGGGGGAAAAGTTATTAATAGTTTAATCGAGCAATACCTTTCCTATCCACAGGCATACTTAATCTAGGTTTTGAGACCGTTTCTTTTCTACATGCTTGCTTTTTTCGTTCTTTCCGAACTGTTGGATTCGTTTCCGCTGTAATAAAAGGATTACAAATTTTCACTTTATAATACTTGTATAACCGGGGAAGACGCAGTTGTCATTTATCTCTTTTACAATATATGGAGGGCTAAGGGCACATTTTAAAAACGTCTATTTGTATAAACTCTAAAGACATCTACGAAAAGAAATAGACAACATGCATGAACTATATATAGAGCTATATAAGCAAGCTGCCATTACCTTCAATGCGAAGTGCACCGTTCGTTTACTCTGTCGATAACGGGGGCTCTTGGTGATATAAAGAACATTAACATTTTGGATCGCAGATTATTACATAGAATTTCCATTGACGCCTTTCGTCTGGTTATTAAAAGTATAACATATTGCGATATAGACGATCAAACAAAATAGCAATCACCGTCCCAGTCTTGTCCTAAGGAGTTCAAGCATCAAATTAAATAATGTTAAGGGATAACAAATGGTGCATATAACACATGGCTTTATCTGCTGCTATAGCTACTGAAAAAATTTCAAAAGTTGTGTATTTATAAGAGAGAAAAATATCGCTATAAATTATATATGTATAAGGTAGTTAAATATCATCATGAATAGCATGGGTTTTAAGGAAGACATTTGAATTCAAGCAAGAAGTAGACATAACATTTGTTAAGAGAGTCAAATCTTACTTGATGAGACAGGAGTGTCATGTTTTTGTTCCGACCGTTTAGGCCTTGGAGCAACAACGGGAGCTAAAATATAGAATGATCAACTATTTGGTTAGAATTATATTATTTCTAATAAAGATGTTACACAGTGTTTAAATAACCCAGAAAATCCTCTTTGGAAAAAGCTGAATTCATATACTGTATGTCAATTTTCATGTAAAATTACAATTTTGAATTGATCTACTGAAAATTTCATAACATTACCATACTTAAAGATAAATTAATCTTGTTCGCGAAAAAAATGTCTGCTTATGCTGTTTTTTTATTTTCAAACTGATTTTAGGTGCTAATATATAACACGGTGATAATTTTTGCTGAAAGTTTCTTTAAATATGAGTTTAGGCAACCTTACGTAATGATAGTTCTCCAACAGGTTCATAATTCTCCTCCTGTTCTACATTGGGTCTTGGAGGAACCTTAGGTGGAGATGAAGTTTTTTTATCATCATCTGGAAGTTTAAAAAAACGAGTCAAAAATCTGCCTTATCCAACATTATACTGTAGAATATATTTTGACTAGATGAATGTCAAAAATGTTATTTAACATAAACATAACATCTTAGCGAGAAATTATGCAGTACACAATCCAGAAGAGATTTGGATTTGTTTCTTTCTGGCATAATATTCAATATTCTTTTTTTTTAAATTTTATTACAATTCTTTAATCTACATCAACAAGAGTGTGCTGTTCTCGACTGAAGTTATTGCATTTTAAATTCTATGGTCATCTTCAGAATTGGTCGTTATTGAAGGGGAAGATTTTTCCTCTATTGAGAACCTTTGTTATTTCCCCTGACCTATTAATTCACCTTCAACTGGACTAATAAAACTTTTTATTCATCGATTCCTTGAATTTTTGCCATTGGTTTCTGAAACCGATTGGTCGAACGTAAATGATATTAAAACGCCGAAGATAACATCTTCGAGGCAATATTACACAATTATGGCACTTAAGTGGGTGCGATATGATGTTTCATGAGCAAAGAAAAACAATATTGTCCAATGCCAAAGGTCTTACATATGACTTCCCATAAAAAGAACAAATTCCTGGCATTACTTTCTTGTAGTTGTCTTGTAGCCATTAAAATTAGTATACACCAGACGAAATTAAAAAATGTGCAGTAAACAGCCTTTATTTCATACCGGTATATCGAAAGAAATTTCTTGAAATATAGCGATACATGTATTGAATTAATTTTGTAAACTTCCAAAATATTGCATGTTTTATGAACATTCTGGTGTCTGTAAATAGTTAAATCCAAAAACAGATAAAAGAAGCAGTTTGATAGGATAATGTTATACGGTTCAATTAGATGTATAATTACAAAACTGCTGTGCAATATGATAAAAAGCTGATTTGCACGGCCCTTGTCTTAGCCAATAGAATTACACGCTAAATGTAAATTAAAATAAACAATATGTAAAATTATAGTAAGAATGTAACAATTACTCATACGGAAACAAAAATTCCTTTGAAAAAAACAAAGTTCCTTGAAGTTGTTTTAAATCTCAATTCACTCAATGCGTTATCTATATTATAGAAAAAGATTAATTTTTAATAAAAAAAAAAAAGCAACAAAGTGATATTTGGTTAATTCACCAGCAAACAGTGTGATAATGGAAAAAAACAAAGCTAATATGAGTGGGGACAAAATAATAATGATGATACATAGAAATTTCAAAGGTATCTCGGTATACTTTTATATGTTTATGCATGTTTCATTGTAGAGTTTCGTTCATTGCTACAAACGTAATCAACTGAATAAATAAAAATTAATGGAACATTTAGCAACATGTCTGATGTCTTAACAACCGAAACTGGAACGCACACTATAAAAGACCAACTGTTTTCCTTTAGAGGATTGGAGAAAGAAAATCCAAAAAATATTAAAGTGGTTTACCAATACATTTTAAACACTTTAAATATTTAACTTCATTCTAACACGAAATTTTTCCCCAATTTTATGTTTACAAAGTTTATAATTTCTTTCGCTATGTGATAAAAGTTATGTTTAGTAGTTTGTATTTGTAAACAATTACTGTCTTTTAAAAAGTTCAGAAAATTTTCGGACTGAAATTCTCCTTTATATTAAGAAAATTTTAAAATGTATTTTTTTATATAATAATATATATAAGGTAATATTTTGAAGGGATTACAGTTTAAACTACCTCTGAATAACTAGGTCCTTTAGCCCTAATGACCTCGCCATATACCACGAAATAAAAGATACTACAAGACCATGTCATCGGCACTTTCAGTTATATTAAGTGGTTAAATGCTTTCTGCTTTATCCTTTTAAAAAAATAATCAATTGACATTACAAATATATGATGAAGATAAGTATATTTCAAGAAAACAAATAATACAATAGCAGTTTCCAAGAATAATATGTCACGTGTGACATTCACCCAGTTGGATTTTCATTTTATGTGTGGTTACACCCACGTTGGATATATGAGTAATAGATATATTATACATATTAGTACCACCTGTTTTAATTTAAATAAATTACCGAATATAGAATATGCATTATTCTAAAAAATAAGGAAACATCGATTTTCAATTAACAGGATGTTTTTTAGGGAATAGGAAATCTACATTCAGACGGCCATGGAACACATTGTTATAGAGCTTGTGAACCGGATACTGCAAAATTTGTCAGGAAATATAAAATATATATCAATTGAACAATTTCTATAATTTTCGATTAAAAAAAAGGTTGAAATTGTTTTACAAAAGAATTGTATTTAGCACTGACGTTAGATGAGAACAAAGGACTCAGCTTGTTGTTCTGGACATCCTATTGGCGCCAAACTCTATCTTTTCTTACTTTTCTTTATCTTGGAGAAACGGAAATATCGATCTGTTAAAATATTTCAAAGATAAATAAGGGAAAACAAAAATTGTTAGTAAAAAAACGGGACACTGACAAAAAAGACGAACCTGAAGACGAAGATAACATAAAATATACTATTTTACTACAATGAGTAACACGACGGGTGCCGCTAGTGAAGCAGCAGTTGCTTTAGTTACGATAACTCTGTATCCGATACTCTCCCGCTCCCAACAGAAGAGTATGGAACACAGGGTTACGTTATGGTAACTAGGTCTTCTGTCTTTTTGTCTGCACCTTTGGTATCTTCGATTTTTCTACAAAACACTTAAGAATTAGCTTACTTATTATCAACATAAACCCCAAACCCTAATAAATACGAGGGGACTCTCAAAACCCGGAGGGTTTCGCATCCAACCTCCTGCTCAATTTGTTACTCCAGTCACAAATACTATCCGTTTTATTTTTCATTATAAAAAATCTGACTGGTAGGTTTTTTCACAGTAACAAAGATATTTAAACACATGTTTTACCAAATAGGTTAAAATTTGGCCTTGTTACATAATGTTTTGCGCAGGACTTTTAAAAAGCTCAATGCAGCCAAATAAACGCATTGTAATATACATAAAACCCTAATACAAATATAAAATATCCTCGACATATACAATAATGTCCTTCTTTATCAGAATTATCAGGTCGTCTGATTCATAGTTTTTTGAAAAAATGAAATAAAGACGAACTATATGTATCGTGTTTACTGTTTCTTTAAATCTTTTCAGGTAGGTAGTGTATAGTTGATAATGAAGTCATAACATTTTGTTACTGAAAGATTCGTTGAAGTTCAATTGATTTTGCTTGAAAATTATGTATTGCACTGTAGTTTTAAATAAGAAATTAACCTAATTATTTTCTTATTTGATACACGTCAGCAAATGTTAAAAAGTTTAAAATTGATAGAGCTATCATTATCCTGGTGAATAAAGTGATGAAAGTGATCGTTCAGATATGACCAGAAAGCCCCAAACAAGTTAAAGACAGACAAAAGTGCCCTATCCCAAATACATAACATTGCAAATGATAGGATAGTGAATAAAAATGAATTTCATTAGACTAAATGTTTTTACGGCTTTCCGTAAGATGTGAATCTTTGGCCATTGTTCAAGGCATTAAGGTAACCTGTGGATGTTTAATTATGTTTCTTTTAATTAAATTTATACTTTTTTATGACTGTCACATATACAAACTCATCACATACCTTATGTCAGGTATAAATTTATCCATAAATGTTTTAATTCAAAATAATTTTAAGGTTTATTATAGGGAAATACATAATGTTTGCAAATATTTTATTGAAGATATTAGAACTGAAACGATTGTACATTAAACAAAGGCGAAAGGGATATGCAAATCAAAGGAGGTACGGAAACGTATAAGAAAATATAAGTTTGAACGTTTGTTAATAGTCAAACTGTAGCAACGGCTTTACGAAAAAGCTGAAACTTTTAAAAACTATTAAAAAAATTAAAATTTAACCGAATCTATCTAAAGACACTTCATAATATTAAGCTTTTACAATGATTTACGTAAATTTTTAATTGATAGCATTGTCTGGTTATCCGATAGTCTACCTTGAGCATCTGGTGATAGTTCACTCAATGATTACCAAAAATATAGATATATTCAAAAATACATTTGATTACATTTGGAAATCAAAGGCTCCTTATATCATAAAACAATAAAAAATAGACATGTCCATATATATAATCCGCACACATATACACGGGCCCAGAAAATGTTTTTCTTCCTTTTTTTCTTTTTTGTTGAATAAAATGTATGTTTGATTGTGATCTGTTTATTTTCCTTTGATTGGCTGTATCAGTGTTCCCTATTATATACTTTTTTTTATCTTCTAATACCGAATTTTTCAACGGCAATTTTCAAAGCGCTTAGACAATTCCAGTGCATCGTTACGATTCAAATATGATGTAATGGTATAGATAAACCTTGCAGCTGAGTAACTATTGACAAAAACATGCTACATTTAAGAAAAATGAGTGTAAAGATTTTACCTATATCTACCGTCGCCATATTGGGATAATCGTAATTCCAGTTACGATTATCTCTTTAATACCAGTGTAATAGGCTGGTGATACCCAGGAGGACTAACATCCCACCAGTAGATGAAAGACGCTGGTGATACCCACGGGGACTCACGTTCCAACAGTAGGTAAACTAAATATTGGTTATACCCTCGGGGACTAATATTTCACCCGTAGATATGCTAGAATGGTAATTCCCACGTGGACTAATTCCACCAGTGAATGCACTAGGTTGGTGATACCCTCGAGGACTAATATTCAACCAGTAGATGTGCTAGGCTGGTGATACCTTAGGGGACTAATAGTGCATCTCTCGAGGGCTTATTCAACCAGTAGATGAACTTAGCTGGTGATACCCTCGTTGACTAATATTCCACCAGTAGCTATAATAGGATGGTGATACACTCGAGGACTAATATTCCACCAGTAGATGTACTAAGCTGGTGATACGCTCGAGAACTAATATTCCACAAGTATATGTAATAGGCTGGTGATATCTTAGGGGGCTTATAATCCATCAGTGGATATACTAGAGTGGTGATTCCCTCGAGGGCTTATATTTCACAAGTAGATGTACTAATGATGTAGATTGATTAATATTCCACCCTTAGATGTACTAGGATGGTGATACCCATAGAGACTATAATTCCACCAGAAGATGTACTAGCCTGATGATACCCAACAGGACTAACAATCCACCAGAATAAGTACCATCAGGATTAAATATTCCACCAGTTTATCCAAAATCAAAATGTAATAATGCCGTTACTCTTCCATTTAAACTTAAACGCCGGTTTACGCCTTAAATAATATTGGGAATTAGGGTGCAGAATATTGTCGAAGTTTCTTACAATCTAGCAGTAATGGCATGATTTCAAAAAAGTATCACAAGAATGCCCCAATTTAATTTAAATCTGACCATAAATTAGGATAAGTTGTTAAAACTATGGTCTAAGATGTGGTATACAATAATAACTGTCTGTTTTAAAGCAGCGGGGAAAAAAGCAAGTGGTGCAGTTTTTGGTTTTGCTAAATTACAGATAGATGACTCATTTCAAAGGTGAAAAGCTTACCAGAGTTTTTTTTTTATTTTTGTTACCTTTAATGTTTTTGGTATATAGTTTATACAGGAGTATTAAAGATTTAACGCAAGGAAAAGAACAGTTTTTTTTTAAAATTTCGAATATCTGGTAAAAATATTGGAATAAACTAATACACAGATACTCTGTTTAACCGGGTAATTAATCAATATGATCGAAGACAGAAGTACATAACACAGCAGCCAGGGAATGACTTTGTTCATCAGAATATGTAAGAACAAGTTGAGCTTATTACTCGATTCAGATACATTGAAACGTGGTGATAGGGTTGAACAAATTGACTAATTGGAGAACTCGTAACATGGTTACCAAATTCCGATGTAATCTAACATGCCCAATCATACCTACATCGATCGCCAGCAAATCACTTTATATAACAGACAAAACCAAAATTTTCCTGACTATAATGTGAAATCTTTAAAAATACTTGTTGTGACATTGGGTTGATTTTTACATGAAATACATACACATATATAACTATAGTACATGGTAATGAAAGTTACAAACCGATACGTAAAATTTCTTTTGTTATGCAAGGTATTTTATTTTCACAATTCCTAGTGGTCGATTCTA
>JARWCS010338032.1:0-11724 GCA_034783895.1 Geukensia demissa | reverse complement strand
CAACAAAAAAAAAAAAAAAAAAAAAAAAAAAAAAAAACAAGATTGACGAATGTCGTAATATGGAAATTTCTCTTTTCTTTTCGAAATTGTGATAGATCCACATTTCACTAGAATGATAAATCAGATTATAGATTGCGTAAACAGACTTTGATGGAAATCAACTCAGTTTTGTCTCCAATCGTCGTGATTATATCTATTGCAAATTCACTGTAACGAGAAAATGAGTGTTACATCGTGTATTTGGGCATTTTATATTTACATTTGTCATGCCACCATATATCATTGTAGTGAAAATATTTACATTTATAGGTTTCCTGTTATTAAGCTGTTTGCTTCCTGCAAGTAAAAAAAAACTGCTTACATCTATGGAATAGTAGTAAACTCGTGCACGATAGGTAACCCGTCGTTCTGAAGTAGAGTAACGATGGTCTAAAATATTATTTTTTAATAAAAATATAGAAGCTAAATGTAAAGTACTCCGCACTACATTTTCAGAAGAATTCAATTAAAAAAAAACCTAGAGAAATCCCCAAGGCCTTGAGCAAGAGCAAGGGATTCAACTCATTATGACAAGTTCCAAATCTTGCCGAAAAAAAACGTGTGCATTTAACATACATGTATCAAGCCATAAGCCATGCAAAATGATGAGATATTATTTTATTTGCTTTTAATTTACTTGAGCAATTCTTATAGCCTTCTTTGACAACTTAAGCTTTTTAGCTCACCTGGCCAAAGGCCATGTGAGCTTTATTCATCACTTTTCCTCATTTCCTCATTTCGTCTCGATCCGTCAACAAATTTACCGCCATGGGCGGTTCTTGTTCTTGATTGGCTGATATAGAAATAAATCTTCTCATCTGAATCTATTTGACCAAATGAGCTGATATTTGACAGGAAGCATCTATGTAAGTTACTCTGTAAAGTTTCATTATTTTCTCTCGGTCCGTCGACAAAAATGGCCGCCATGGGCGATTATTGTTCCTGATTGGCTGATATAGAAAAAATCTTCTCTCAAACTGCTGGACGAAATGAATTGATATTTGACAGGAAGTATCTATGAGAAGTTCTTTATAAAAATTTTCATTTTGAC
Organism: Geukensia demissa; assembly: GCA_034783895.1. Lineage (NCBI taxonomy): Eukaryota > Metazoa > Mollusca > Bivalvia > Mytilida > Mytilidae > Geukensia > Geukensia demissa. Next base: position 10,634 of record JARWCS010338032.1, on the reverse strand, counting down.
CCGATATGGCATCAAACATGGCCGCCACAGGCGATTCTTCTTTCTGATTGGTTGATATAGAATAAAAACTTTTCTCTAAATCTTTTTGGAAATGCAGGACCAAATCTGATTTGTAGGTCCAAATAAAATGGCTTCTTATCAGGGGAGCGATACAGGCTCAGTCCTCCAAAACTCTAGCTTATTGTATTCAATTAGGAAGTACATTTGTTGTCAATAACTGCTTTCCATGGTTCCAAGGCTCTGTTTTTTAGGATCACTGATTTTTCTGAATCGATTACCGGTACTTAACAATGCCACTTATTGAATCAGACAAGCAAATATCTGTATATTTTGATTACTGTAAATGATTAAAATTTTAACGAGACAGTACACCATCTATAAACAGGATTAATAGACACTCTTTACTCAGACTGAAGGGATAGCTTCTAGGGAACATTTTGTGTTACAGCTGTATGTCAAAGTGCATTTTACACGTATAAGATAAGGCAATGGAAAAGATGAATTCACCTCAAAACGGATAAAAAATATTATAATGCGGATTTAAAATAAATATTTAATGTAACTATATGCAGTAAAAAAAATAAGATTGTAGTCGAATGATTTTTTGGTATTTTACAAGTCTTTTAATAATCTGTACATCTTTGTAGTAAACTTTAAAGGAAATAATATGGAATATATGCTAGAAAGACACGATCCGCATCTTACATACGTTTATACGAAATATTCAAAAGCAAATCTAAATGCGTGTTAAGCGCTTCTCAGGATGTAGTTAGGAGCCAAAAATAGGAAGATCAATCAAACTTTATAAATTTCTAGATAAAGTCTTTTGTGTCTCTTTGTAAAAGTTAATTATCAAATTTGTAGTTGTATATTGAAAAACAAGTTACCATTGCCCTAGTTAAACAATAAACGGAAGCAAAAGTACTGCCTGATCGGAATATATTGGTCGGTTCTAAATTTTCTATAGAAGCAATTTGATATTTTCAATTTTAATCTTCCGCTGTATTTCACTTAATCAGAATCACTGTAGAATCGATAGTTTAAATCCATCCTGTTTGTTGTTTACTAATCGCATAATGGTATACTAGAAGGTCGGTACGTTTCAGACTAACATGATTTTGAAACGCGTTTTTTTTTTCTTTCGCGAAATGTGAAAGAAGCGTTACGGAATGCTATCCAACAATTACTTGGTAGTTTACCTACTCTATTATAAAGGTGTTTAGAAATGCACATTGCCCCGATTTCCACGATGTCGCAAGTATTCCTTACCATAGCAAATGTTGAACACTATTGAATGAGTCCAGTGAAGAATACCCATGTGAGAGACCAAAAGTACATAGTTGAAAAGACAAGACAAATATGAAACAAACTAAAAGATAAAAGGAAAAAAAGGAACAATGACTTTGAATCCACGAACTCCTTTACAAAACAGGAGTGGGATCAGTTGCTCTAGAAGGGTAATCATCCCCTGTCTTGCGCGCAACACCCGTCGTAGTGTCCTTAAACTCTAATCCGGAATTTAAAAAATGTACAAATATTGGTTGAACGGTTATTGCTACATCCTCTTTAAAAATTTAACTAACGTTATATACAATGTTCATCGGGTGAGAGCAGTATTGTTTTAAGCATACACGATTTTTATTTGGGGCGATTTAGAGCTTTTCACAAGGAGTGATACATGTATTCCACCCTTGTTGAAGGTCTTGTGGAGACCTTTTGATTTGTAAACTCCCTCTGTTTTTTTCGTGGTTGGGGTGCACTCTCTCTATAACATTATCCCATATCTTTTCATTTTCACAGTTAAACGATGCAGGCTCCTGGGAGTCTCTAAACAAATAATGTGATGTATTAATGAGTAAAGTACAGGCACGACCTTGGCTTGAAAATGGTTCAGTTGAATATAACCTCGGAAAAGAGTAGGTACGTTAAGCTCAATATTTGGCCAAAATTGTTGACCTTTGTAGGACCAAGTTAACCAAAAAACCTGTTTGATTTTCTTTTATAAACATTTTTCAACACTAACATTATTTTTTCTTTTATAAACATTTTTCAACACTAACGATATAGAATAATAGATATTAACCACTTTTAATTTTTCAGCCAAATTCTGGGGTCAAAAAAGTGGCTTAACGCCCCTTGTGCTTTTAACACTTTTATTTTATTTTAATTCATCCGAATATGAAAAGATGGGGTAAATGTCAGAGAGACTTCGATTCACATCAACCACGAGAAAAACAGAGGGCATTTATAAAAATCTATAGGCCATGTAAAAAGCTCTAAATTAAAAAGCGTATATACGGAAAATTATATTGTTATAACAAGACTACGTAAGATTCACCTTATAATAAGAAAAGAGGTTAACAAATCTCAATGCATATTATGTTCCTACGTTTTGTAATCTTTGTGTCCATTAGTGGAGAATAGAACAGCATTACAAAATTATTATTTGATAATCTAATCTTAAAAATATATCAAATTATCTATATTAACAGTGTAACATAAAAACATTTCTATGAATGATAATGGAATATTTACATTTTAACATGAGTATCCTCAAGACACGTTTCAAAGTGCGCCTTTATATCTCTCGGAGCTGTTCCTTCGTTAGATATATCTGATAAAGCTTTCATTTCAAACTCATTTTCTGATTCAGAGGTAGAATCTGCGTTCGGAAATATAAGAAGAAGGTCTGATTGATGTATATCACTACATTCAGAGTCCTGAGAATCATTTCGTGAATCTATTTTAGTTTTGGGCATCATTATGGTAGAGGTGTTTTTATCAGATGTCCCATCACAGTTCCTTTCCCCGTTGGCATGAAGTATTATTGCATTGTCATGGAAACGACAGTGAGTTTCACTCATGTCTGAACAAAGAGAATCTCGTTTCTTTAAATGACCGTCAGAATACCGTACATTATTTCTATTTCTTTTTTGACACTGACAGTTCCGTTTATGTGTTTTTATATCATCCATAGAGTATTTTTTAATTTTTGGAATAGCACCAGATTCAGAAAAGCGACCTTGCTTTTCACGTTCACCTAAACACATTCGTTCGTTGTCAGTCGTTGCTTTTTGAGAATCTTTTGTATCATCAACCTGCATACCACTCTGACTGAAGTCAAATAGTCCTTCGTTGCACAGTGTAGTATCGTATTTGCTTTGTTTTCTTTGTGGTTTTTGTTTACAAAATATGACAGAACGACATCGAATGATGAGTATCAACAGTACAATCATCGCAAGTGCCAATATGGCTCCAATACTACTTCCGACAGACACTGGAAGATCCCAGCTTTGTGTAGCTGCCGTCACACATTTTTGGTTAGGCAAAGTGTCATTTCTGAGCAAAGAAAGACAAATTTTATAATATGTATCTGGCACAAGATTATTGACATTGTATGTATCTTCCGATGCTGGTAGTCGTGGACCATATTGAATGTAGCTACTTGAAAGTTTTTGATAATGAACACGATATCCTAGAAAGTTCACAGGTTTTTGCCCACTTAGGCTCCATAGAATTTCTATAGATGACCGTTTAGAAGAGGTAACTGTCAGGTTTTCTATGATATTTTGAGATGCGTTCTGAAAGGCAGACATTGTCTTTGTTGTAGGAAATACCATCACATATATACAGATTTATTTTATTTATCTCTTGGGAAATCCAACCATAGATATTTAATGTCGTCCGGGATTGATTTTTGTCGTTTTTTTATCGTTAAGCTTGGTAAGCAATCGAATTTTAATGTTAGAATGTCCGGTATGATTAAACTCACACTCCGATCACGCAGTTGTTTCTCATATGCTTTTATTTTAATCCTACCAATAAGGTTTTTTTACATCACCAATTCATCTTTCACTGTAGGTAAATAAGCATATTTTGTGAAAATTGTTGAAACATTTTAGAGCACACATAATAAAAATTATAAGGATGTCCCACATAAAATCAACACATTTATTGACGGATTAAGATTGCGTATCTTGATGTGTCTGTCAACTTGATCATGGAAAGTTAAATTAATGAACACGTTAAATTGATTTTTTTAAATCGACTGCGACTTGTTTAGCTACGTCTTCAGTTCCTCGGTCACAAGCAATGTATGTGTCTGTGTAAACGTAGCAAACAAGTTTCTTTAATCAAGATAAGCCCGTGTTCTGAACAGGATGAGATGGAAGTCAGATATCCCGTATGATTTTTCCAGTTAAGCGAACAACCCAATTTGTGGCATTGTTATTGTAGTATTATCGTATACGCGGAAGGTCTATACCTCGGATATTATCTAGAAGTCATTTGCAAACCAGATCAGGAGCACAATCTTAATCAATATACAAGCAATTAGCAGGTGAAATGTCCTATTGTTAATTAGCTGTTGTTTATAGATTTATTGATATCAAATATATCAGGATCTCTGCTGAAAAGGTACTTTATAATTGCTTTTCTTCAATGTTTTTGTTTCTCAACGCATGTTCTTATATCACAATGCAATTTCCATTGCCATCGACTGAATAAATCCTATTCACGTTTAACAACCTGTATCCCTATTCTCTATTCTAAAGTTTTTTAATGATTTTGTATTGTTATTATCCTTTGAGGATTCTTTCACTCTGGCAACATATCTATTTCTTTGAAGTTCTTTCGTTCTCCCAACAAATCTGTTTCTTTGAAAGTCTCTCACTATCCCAACAAATCTGTTTCTTTGAAAGTTCTTTCACTATCCCAATAAATCTATATATTTCTTTCTTTGAAAATCCTCTTAATCTCCCAACAAATCTGTTTCTTTGAAAGGTCTGCCGATTTCCGAACAAATCTGGGTTTTTTTTTTAAGTTTGTCACTCTCTTTGCACATATAAACTCTCAAGTTCTTGGATTAACGAATTTTTAGCTTTATATAGCGCTTTTTGTAGCTCAGCTAAACGAGTAATTACGGACTATTGTCACTTTCCACAGAGTTTGATGAATGATAGCAACACGATCGTCAAGTGGTACGCTTGTCAGCATATATCCTAATTTGTTCAATTATACTTCGATTGTTAAAAATCATTGCCAAATATACCCATAACGAACCCAAGTATAATTTTTCATGCCGAGGCAACAAAATATATCCAACGATTTATTCTTTAGTAATGAATTCTAAAAATCTTCAGTAATTTTGATGTTTTTGCAAAAACACGATATATAACTAGTGTTCATTGTAAAGATGTTACTCTTAAATCATTCAGTGGGTTTTTATCTAACGCTCTATTTGTTTGCAACCATTGAAAAAAACGAGGAATTTGATCTATTACCGTCAAGAATAAAGAAGTGATTAACTTCACTATATTAAATAAGACCCAAACTTTCTATTGGATAAGAAACCAATTTTCGGATTTTATTTCTATAATTTGCTGGTTTGATATTATAAAATGATGGGTTCAATGTTGTTACGTCCGGTAATTCTATCGTGTCTAGTATTTTACTTCTCAATTTTCTTTCTCACACAGCTAATAACGCTATAAGAGTTGTTTACTACCTGCAAATTTTCCTCTTAAAGCAATTTGTTTTCCGAGATTTAGCGGCTACAAATTGATAATAATGGTTTTTACTGCAGGATATCGTGTGATGATTGATGATTTACAGTATAAGATAAATAGTTAATCTTTAATTTGATATTACCCTTCATTGACCAGCCATTCCATCATCGGACTCGTATTCCATAAAACCAATGTCGTCAGCATCATTACACAAGAACTTGCGTATTCATAGAGTCGAAAATTTAATCCTCCTTTATTACGTATTTATAGTTTTGTACTCATAATTTTTCGCATGAAAAGGTTTTATGCCATTCATTACCATCTATAAAGAAAGGATCCATTAAATGTTAGTTAAGTTTTCAATCTGGAAAATGGATTTCTTTGAAGAAGGAAAAAAATTTAAATTTAAAAAAGATTTTTTGTAAGGTCTTGATTAATTTTATGTTTTAACTGGCATTACCTTTTTGATTGTAGGAGTTCCGTAGCTGGGTGATAAAAATGCATACCCCACCCCTAAAATGACTGGTTGTATCAATTCAAAATTCAAATCCACATGTTTTTGATTCCGTATTAAGATAAATCTGTCGAATAAAGGATGATTTGTTGGATTTTAGCCTTTCTTATTACATTTTCTCCACAAATGATGTCCTTTGAGATGCAGTCATGCGTTAAAATTCTACTGTCACTTGGTGGGTGGCTGTCTCATGGACAATCATGCCACATCTCCTATTTTTATATTAGGCTAGATTCGAAAAAGTGGGCTTGCCTTTAAGGTTATAATATAGTTTAATTATGTTATTTCTTTGCTTGCGACGGAAGTAGCGAAAGCGAGCCATATTTTAAAGAAAGAATATGGAATATATGCCAGAAAGACACAATCCACATCTTTTTGGATAATTTGTGTACTGCAGAATTTCTCGTTAAGCTATCGTCTTTAGTTTACTAGACTTCCTTGGGACACGAAATAAGTTCGTAAAAAATAGTGCCACTGATATTTGAGATAGTCAAGTTAACAAAATTTTAAGGCATTTTAAAACTTCAATATACCTGTAATAACAAGAAGTTTGTAGAAATCATTTGAACTTGCATACATAGCATAAAAGTAACAAAATAACCCAATGGTAACATATACAGCGTAAAACATTTATTTTTCTTAAATAGTTTTTTTCCTGATTTTGATAGAAGTTAAAGATCTTATAGGATACCTGACAATAAGGGTCATTTGAGCCAATGCAACCACGTTGCGTCCACCTGTTCCGAAATACAAAACAATATCATTTGAAACCGCTTTACTAATTGGGAGCAAACTTTTTTGGAATGGTACATATTGGGTATCCCCTCCGCCAACAAAGATGGCCGCCATACTACATGTAATGATATAAATTGTGGTATATTAACAAAATCTGCTTGACTGAAACTGCTTGGCCAACTACAACCAAACTTGAGCGAAATAGTCCTTAGGTAGCCATCTGTCTTTATTGTGTCCGGCAGCCCCGCCAGCCAACCAAGATGGTCGCCATATGCGAACTATAAGTCTTGCGTAGTTTAGCATATGTTGGAAGTTCATTCAAAATATTTTTTCTCTGAATCGGAGCCAACAGCAACCAAACATTGATGGAATAGTCTAAAAATGTGCCTTGTACCCCTGCCTGTCAACCAAGATTGCTGACACAGCTGAACTGACTTAGAATAACAAAGTACAAGAAATTCCTTTAAAATTCTTCTGTCTTAGACTACTGAGTCAGTTGCAATCATGTTTTGACGAAATGGTCCCTAGATGGTCTTCTATCAAACTATGTGTCACTGTTTTCAAACACTTACAAAGTCATATGGTAAAAGTGATATATGAATTGGTTTAGAAGATTTTTTATGACCAAAACGAAGTTTCAACAACAGTTATTGTTACAGATAAATGGACTTAGTAATTTTTACTTTTTACCCAACACCGAAGCGTGACGTATCATATTAGAAGTTACCGAAATTTGCACAGAATTTTCACAACGAAAAGATAACATCTACACATTTTTAGGGTAGGTCACATTCGTCCGTTTTGACAGAAGTTGGATTAGTTTTTACATGGTTTCCCTTAATAGTAATATATGGAAATTATTGGAAAATTCCTCGGAAGTTGTTCGTGACCAAATTCTCTCACAGGCTATCTTTGTAAGTTACAACCGTAAGGCCATCACGTGTAACCCCCAAAGTGTTTGGATGTAAATTAAGTACAATGTGCAGTATCTATGAGAATTCGAAACCCGAAACACACAGGTTCAATCGGCCCGTATTTTATATCTGTGTAAAGTTTAGTAGTACATTGTTTCAAACTGTTTTAATGTTTCGATCGCCCCTTCACGGTGTTATATGTTCTAATAGTCGGTATGGTTATAGAATTGTTATAACACATAAGAAGGAAAACATTTTTAATATATTGTAGACTCGGGGTTTTGACACCGAGAGTGCCACAGATCTAATATTCAACTAGCTCGCCCTTCGAATTCGTTGTTTAACACATTGTATTGAATGAATATACGACATTGCAAAAACGCTAGGAACAGAAGTAGATCGATGAACTTAAAGTAATGTCTTAGAAAAATAAAGAAGATCCTACCCCCAGAAAGTAAAGGAGTAGGGCACATCAAGGCCCCTTTGGCCTGAAAATCTGTCAATTAAATAATTGATTCCATAGTTAACTTAGTGAATTTCAGAAAACAGTTTCTATTTACCCGATACTTGCACACTTCATGTACAAATTGGTCAACAAAAACGCCGTCTCATTTTTATCGTATTAAAGTAAAGTTGAAGTTGGAAAATTTGTGCAAACAGAAGAAACAACTTGATATAAAATGTGGATTTTGGCTTCGTACAAATTGTATTAAACTATTAAATCGTTGTTGTTTCTTGAATGTGCTCGATGTATTCTGATAAGAAATATGGGTAAATTTCACAGGACATCTGCCAATTTTAAGCTATTTTTGTTAAAAAAGCTCAGAGAGTGACGTCATAATGATATCGCAGTGCATGTCTGAAATAGTTGATATTCTTTATTTTCACTTTTGACCATATTTCAGAAAGATAAAAATACCTTCATATTTTGGGCCAAAATTTGGTCTTAATGACCCTGCTCATTTCTTCTTAATAATTGTTAAATATTTCATCTACAAGAACAAAGACATAAAAAGCAGCATCATCAGTTTGCCAGGTGCTCGAGACCAGGTGTAGAATTTGACGGAAACATATTTTAAGACCTTGGACCTTCGACCTTTATGTAAAATTGATCAATTACTATGGACCATATTGGTGCAAAACATGACTTTCATAAATTACTTTCATAATGATGAAGTAACGTACTGATAAACATCAGATCAATTTGGTAAAAATTAATTTCTTTATTTGATTACTTTTGTTGTACTATGTGTGACGTCATTGAAATCGCAAATATGACATAGTAATGCAAGATCAAATTATCATGTACTATGTAGAATCGTGTGTATAGATCACAGCGGCGATGGATTTCGTGTGTTATTGATTGATTGAATATTGCTTTACGTACAGCGGCAAATATTTCATGCATATTCAGAGCGCGAACTTTTAATGAGTGATTATGAAAGAACTCTTCTTTGTTCTAGACCGACACGCTGTGCCGAATTTTTAATTTGCTAGGTCACGAAAGCAACAGTCCACGGGAAGACATGCCACTTAAGACACATTATTCTTACTCCGGCAAGACCCGTCTTTGCACTTACTCGGCAAATTCTGCGTAATTCGAAGAAGTAGCAAATACTTATTTTACTTTCTTTGGTTTGACGTGGTCTTAGATGGAACCCACGACCTTTCACCCTCGAGGCGAGCACACTATATATTATAACCATTTCACCACCGAAGCGGTAAGGTGTATTTTGAAGATTCTTCAAGCTTTCATGTTTAGGCCTCTGGTTAACCATTTGATCACCAGTTTTAGAGCAATATCCTGTACGTGCTGACCTTTTATGAGTTATTATTTAGAAAATTAAGACAATCAATAAGAAGACTTGATCTAATGACTAGTGTACAAATTATACCTTTGGCATCAGTGACTTTTATCTATAATTAAGATTCATTGTGGGAGTAAATTATGATCAGAGATTAGAAAAGATGTATGGCTATTAGAGATACATGTAAAGGAAATTAAGGTTACAAGTCAACACCTTATAATATGGTATTAAATTTGTAATTCAACTCTTATAGAACTCGACAAAAAGCTGATTTCTGAAGTTTAAAAATGCATGATGAGCTTAAAGTGTTCATTTTCAAGATCAGTCAGTGTCATTTTAAAGATGATTTTTTGTTTTTTTGTTTTGTGAAATTCATTTTGCAGACGCTGCTCTGTTTTATTTACTAATCAAATAATATAGCGTTTGTTTGTGACTAACCTTCGTAGCAAATATAATATTTATTTTAAATAATAAAGAAACTCATGATCGAGACTTTTTGTAAATTATATTTAGTTACGTGGATCTAGTTGATTACAGTACAAGTAGTTTTTTTTTTATTTTACAGTGTTTTGAAATCAAGGTAACATTATGCAGAAATAATCGTTTCGTAATATCACAATGGGTGAATAGAATTTGCCTTCATGAATATTTCAATTCGATTCTATCATTCTGTTTGCTACTTCTTCTCACCCGATATTATTCCTGATAACATGTATTTTAAACGCATATTTATTTACCATATCTCTCACAAAACCAGCCATTGTCGTCAGGCTTCTGTTGCCAAAACATTTATTCAGCGTATTGGAGTCGGTATAATTTACGTTAATGAATGGCTCTTTACCGTCCGGCTGAGAGCATTTTTTTGCTGTGTAGGACGTTAATAACTTTCACTCCCACCCCACCCCCATGAATGGCTCCGGTTGACTGAATACATTTTCTCTAATACACGAAAGATTCATATTGTGAAAGTTTAAAAAGTTCAAATTACGACAACTACCTAACCGATTTATCTTAAGTACAGCACGAGTTAAAGTCTGATTTTTTATTTTTGCAAATGCTTTTGGTTTAGATCTATAGACCCTTTGTGACACTTTTGAGGACAATAACTTAAACAACATAGAGAAAACGTGTCGATGGGACACGGATGCCCCCGTCC
>JARWCS010338021.1:0-11725 GCA_034783895.1 Geukensia demissa | reverse complement strand
CACCTTCTTTATCATGTTTTCAAAAATTTCTGACTATTGATTTGTTTTATTTAAATGTCCTGGCGGTATTACTTGCCAATATATCTTGATTAGAAAATTATTGTGTCCACACGTTTAAAGGGTCAAAGCCACACATACAGGCGAGACATTTTTGTGTCCACACTTGTTATTGTAGTTTTCTTGTTACTGTGTCCAGCACATTATTATGTCCTGCAAAATACTGTGTCCACACTTACCCAAAGGTTCATTTGTTCACCTTCCTCATGTCAACATGCTGCGGCCGTATCGTGCTTACCTCTGTTGTATATTGAAATAGGCATACCATATTTGGAATATGGGTGTATCACCATGAGATGATGTGTTGCATACATTCATGACCCCAGTATGACCTTGACATTTGACCTCAAGTTCATATTTATTGTTTGTATTATGATATGGCGCTGTTGTCTTTGTCATCGTTGGTGTTCACCTCTGTAGATAGGTTGGTTGACTAAAAGGGTTTTTTGTGTATTTTTTTAATGTAAGTAATCTATTTCTTGTCTGATTTTTATGGGTTTTCTACTTCTAGTTGAAGTATCCATGACAAAGCCACTTAATCAGACATGTGTGCCATCTCTTACCATTATTATGATGTACGGGGTTGAAAAATTGCCGTGCCCTAATTTCTAAACTTGTTTACATCTCGATAAGAATATGCTGACCAGAGCTCATAGTTTAATGATATATGCTGTAGCTAAACATACTTGAAACTGGGCCATTGTTGGTAATAATACTCAACCTTTATTTGGTAGAGGACCTTCCAAGTACCATTCCTCCAAAATAAGGTTGAAATTAGCCCAAAAGATTATTTGAGCTATTGCCATCACTTTACATCTGCCATTTATCCACAATTACATTAAAATCTTCTCGTCTATAACCACTGGGCCAATATGGATATGCATTTGATGGTCCCTTACAAAAGTAATGTGTTACAATTTAGCTGATTAAATTGATTTGTTGTGGGAATGACCTTTGTATGATCCTCTACAAAATTTGTTTTTCCAGCCATCTGAAATTCAAGACTCTATGGGAAATAAGTTCATTTCCTCTCTTCTGTTACTACAGAGCTTATTGAAATATGTGATGATAATGATCATTTGGTGTTCTTCTACAAAAGTTACATATTTATGTCAATCAGAATTTCAAGATCAGCAACACAGCCAAACTTACTTAAACATTGGCCACTACGAGGAACTTGTTCAAATTTCTTCTTGTCTGAAACTACCAAGCAGTTTCAAGTAGAATTCTTGTATGAAAGATCTAGGGGAATAGAAATTGTTTGTTGTTTCATTTGTTCTTTGATTGTCCTCTACCAAATTTGTTTTTCATGCTGATCTGATATTCAAGATGGCCACCAAAGCAAGATTCCATGCAGCATTTGACCCTACGAGAAAGTTCAATTCTAATCTTGTCTGAAACTACTAATTGAATTATTTGTTGTGCAAGTGTTCCTTAGATGGTTCTATATGAAAAATAAAGTTTTCTTGCTGATCTGTACATGAAATTTATTCAAATTCCTTCTCAAAAACTACCCAGATGATTAAATTAATTTGTTGGATGAATGATCATTGTCCTCTACAAAAGTTATGTTATGATGATTGGAAATTCAATTTGCCACCACAGTGTGTTTAACATTCAATTTCTTCAAAGATCTTTTCTATTCTTTTTAGAAGTTTGACATCAGACAGTCTTGATTTTCTGCAAGTAATAAGCAAGGTGGTATCACGTGAGTGATACAGGCTCCTGTGAGCCTCTTTTTTAACATACAGTCCTATAAATCTAGGTTTAACTCAGATTGCCATCCAGGTGCTGGCAGGAATGTCAAATGAAATTTTAAGATATTTCACTCGACTTGAACTTCAATTGGCTCAGTTGTTTCGGACAGGATGTGGCAGCTGTCTTTGTTGGTAGTTTGGGATACTGAAAACAATATTGGTAAAAACACATCTATGAACCATTTCGCTAATGGTTGATAGCAATTGCCTGAACTGTATAGGACAAGAGTATTTTATGTGAATTTGGTTAAGGGTCTTTTGTTGAAATAAATTTTGGCTGTGGCAGACCAGGATAATACCTCATTTATGAAACAGAATTGAAAAGTTGTTGTCATTTCTTTTGTTAATGTTCATGTCTAGGATCTTGTAAACCAGTTAGTTTTGTAACTGACAAACCTCATTTGAGTGTACCTTTTTTGAATTGTAGAAATATTATTGAAACTTCTATTTCAAATGAGGTTTGTATGTACTTCTGTTAGGGTGGGTCATATAGGAGATGTGGTGTGATGGTCAGCCATCCACAGTAAAGTAAATACTAAATATGGTTGACCAATTTTATCGTACTTAAATTGTAAAACCTATTGGGATATTGTGACAATTGCACCAAACCATCTAAAGATGGTAAGGATGTTTAGATGAAAATCTGTTTCATGTTTCATATTATTTACACATGGTTCAACTGAATTCCTTGGTGGCAGACATATTCAATCATTCAGGGATCTAATCATCAAGTTTTGTATAAGAGAGACACTGTCTTATCCTGTAATCTTCTTATTCTTACAATTCACTCTTTTCCTATCTCTAGATTTATAAGAGTTGTCTTCCAACATAGCTGTAATGGTGAAATTTAGGTTTTCATTTTTTTAAATTTGATTTCATCTAAAATTCATAGGAAAAATCAATCCTTTTGTTTGATTTATTAATGTGCATCAGACTAATTTTTTCTCTTGGTAAATATTGTGTATTTTGCCAAAAAGAGCAATATTTTAGGTTTTCTCTTGTTATAGCTATATTGAGATACCTTCCAACATGGGAGACAACTCTTACAAAAACATACAAATTACGGATGCATCCCGGGTTACGAAAATCGGGAATACATTTGTGTCTGGGCCATAACTACCTTATTTGGCACATAGATGTTATTCCATAAGACAATATGATGTGTACATTCAGACCTTGATCGTTAACCTTAATGGTCAAATTCACAGTTTTTTTGACATTGCTTTTTTCTCCTTTGACATAGGCATGCCCTATTTGGCATATGGACTAATCACCACAGGAAGATGTGTCTGGACCCCAAAAGGGCCTTTACCTTTGACATAAGGTTATAATAGTTTTTATCATGGCTTTGTGTCCAGGCCACAACCTTCTTGTCCTTTGACATAGGCATTCCATATTTGACAGATGGATGTATTACATGTACCATAAGATGATATTTATGTATGGTTTCCATTGGTGTGTGGGAAAGAACTTTTTTGTCTTTTTTTGTCATCATACCTCTTCTTCTTCAATTTTACAATATACTCATACTTCCAATATACAATGGGGAGACATCTACATTTGTATTTAAGTGTCCTAAAACAGAGATTGAGTTAACAAATATGTGGGGCTTCGCTATGCATATTTAGTTATATTGGGCATTTGTGGAAATATGAAATAAATTTTAATTTGGACTTCCAACTGTACAATCAGTTAAATGACACAGAAATCATCCAAACCATCGGGTGAAATTAAGTGTATCAGAAGTATGTAAATACAGGAAAAGATATCAACAGGTAACAGTTCCAGGTCAGGGGAGATAAAAACTTAAAGTTAGTAAACAATATTTTACTCTGAAATGTTCTGACAAGATTCATTACAATTAGTCTACAAGTACTAAACATATAAACAAAGGTGTGCAAACTGTAAACAATGCAATTGTACAAAAAACATTTTGATATAAATATTAAGACTGTACATGAACAAGACATCACAATGTTTTATATATGCATACAAAATGTTTTAAAATTGACTAGCGAAACAAAGTTTCCATAAATATACAAATAGTTTATTGTGTACAGGAAAACTTATGTACAAATCATAAACAACCTTGAATCATTATAATGACAGGAGATATGATGGCCTGGAATTTCACTCATGAATTAATTGAATCATTCATGCTTGAGAATTTTTTACACAAAAAATACATGTATGAATGTCAAAATATCTTTCAGAAAAGCAGAAAATAATACCTTTGTTAAAGACTTCTTCAAAGACATCATCTAAATGTTACATTCTGTCTATTATCTAATAGAAGGTGTTGGTATATGGAAAATTATTATTCAAAAACTTGTTCCTTAAGCAACTTTACAACATGATTTTTTCATAATTAAAATGATATTATTCAAAGGCATAATCTGTATATTACCAGAACTGACAAAGTGATAATTGTTTTCATTCTTTCCAACAGTAAAGAAAATGATTGTGAAATACAATGCTGCTGAAAATGACTTCCATATAAATATTTATACATAATATCCTGAAAAAACATATGGAAAAGACTTTAATCTCTCAAGTGAAGCAAATTGATCTGTAATTCTGTGCAAAGCAGTAGGGGCATTTAGGCAATTTTCTGTCCCAAAAATCTAACAAACACTTAAAGATCAAATCAACCATTTACTGAATTTTAAAAATCACCAAAAAAGGAAACAATTCATTTTTACATGGTATTTGCAAAATGATCCTTAAATTGCCTTTTTCAGAAAATGACTTATTTTTTGCCCATTTCTTAAGTAAATTTTTAACTGAGTAAATATGAGCACATGCAGGAAACAAGTTCATACATTGTAAATCAATGGATTTGGACAGCCTATAATACATAAAATATTTTTCTTGCATGTGCTTGATGTTTTCTGATATATAATTTGGGTTAAAAAATACAGAAAATCAACCTCTCTTGCTATTTCTATTGGCGAGGGAACAATAATGCACATCTTTTGCCTGAAATAGTTTTTTTTCCTCAATATAATATATTGTACTTTAATTTTGCCTAAATTTTAGAAAGATTGAAATACCTTCATGTTTTTAGACCAAAAACAAGCATTAAATCCCCTTCTGATATGTCTTTGCAAGATGTACTTTAAATGGCTTCTACGATAAAATAATTCTGTTGATAGCTTTTAAATTAATAAATTTTCCATTCTTTATGAACCATTTTATGATATTACTTTCTTCATGCTACAAGAACCCGGTTTGAAACAAATCTTGACAAAATTCCAGAAAATATTTCTTATTAAAAGAAAGCTTGAATTTTCAAACCAAACTTTTTCATATGAATGAAAAATTTATCAAGTTTTATTTTCATAACCAAAAATTAAGATCTATTTTACATGTACTTAACAATAATCTAATACATTTCTTATTCTGAATATCAGAAAAACAATAATTATTCAATAATACACATATGAATACATATACAACATATACAAAATACAAAAACATAATTTTCTTGATATCACAGTTTTTACAATTGATTCTTTGTCAGACTACAAAATACCCATATTTGATCAACATTAATAAGTAAACAGCTAATCAAGAGGTATGTTTTCTATTATATTTTCATTGGTTTATAAGTTCCATAAGTGTAATTGAAACATACAAACAAAACATGAACAATTGAACAATATTGATGGATATGAGTGCAACAGCATTTTTGCTTTATGTAAACATGGAAATTTCCGCAGGGTGTTATTTTTGCCAAATGTGAATTAAAAGATTTCACGTGTGTATAAATTTCAGGTATTAGAAATTTCTGTTGTAATAACTAAACAACATTTTATATTGGTATGAGTGTAATTTTCGCAATAAAATTCAAAACACGAAATAGGCCAAAACAACCCACATTCAAAAATTCCCACCTTTACATTAACATGAAAACCAATCTGTAAGTGTGAGGGTTGGTTTGAAGTTAAAAAGAAAATAGCTGGACACAGAGATCTGTTCAAGAAACGAGTGGGAATATATTGGCACGAATTTACTGCAAATTTGTGTTTATACGTGGCATTAGGGTGATGAACCTGTACGAATTTCAACATGCTTTCTTACAAGATATATTAGTCAGTAGGCTTGGAAGAGAACACATCCTACTCGAACACATTATTCTAACAAACAGGCTTAATAACAAACACACATATTACTGTCTGGGGTTTTACCTGGAACGGGATCAATCTGAGGACATTTCTTTTATGTTAACATTTTTATACAATAGCTTTCCATCAGATATTATGATATTTTCGATAAGGTATGAAAAACTAATTTTTGACCTCTATTCATAAGTATTTTTATCTGAGATGAAGACCATTAAGATATGTATTCTTAAAACAAGAAGGTTTAAAGCCTACGGGGAAAAGATCATTTAGAGATACTCAAAATAAACTTGTAATCTCCAAAAATACTGTATTTAATGACTTGCAAGGGCATACTCCTTTCTAAAAACTGGAAGTTCAATTTATGTACAATGCAGTTCCCAATTTGTTGAAATATGCAATACACATGTATCTGTTCCAATTTTACTCCTTGTAAAACTACAGTGTATGAAATTCTTCAAAATTGATTAAATTTTCATTTGTATGGTTGATCAACAAGGAATTTTCAAATATGTGGGTTTATTTAACTTGGAAATTACACTTTACAGATAACAGTAAATAAAATCACACCAAATTTAACCATTATTTTAGAGATGCATGTACAACATGAACATGATGAAACCTACAAAATAAGAACTATATTCTTCTAATTTGCAATGAGAGGAAATGGTAGGTATACAGATCAGTTTTGTCTTCCCTGAATTTCGTCAGTGGAATGAATAAATAGTATAATGATTATGTTTTGGAATGGTGTGTTTATTTTGAAATGAACTGAGAACTTTCCTAAACTTGACATATTCAATAATTGAGTCAGTGTGCCGAGTGTGGGGTATTCAGTAAAGTTCCATGTAAACTGTAAAACAACCATGGTCCCTCCTTTACAAGACCACTTTTTCTGTGATGTACAATAACTGTTTTTATATAGATATGTTATAACAGGCATAATATAACAGAAAATATCAAATCTAATGCAGACTGCACTGGCTATTAAAAACAGGGCAGCCTAGCACTAAATCAGTCATTTAGAGACGAAATCTTTGCTATCAATCTTATAATTACGAAAACTTGATCAATGCTTAATTTTCAGAGTTACAAGTCACACATCTGCTACAAACAATAAAGTTGACATCTTGTTAATGAAATTTCTAAGACATAAGGAAAAAATTGTTTTTTAAATTTTAAACCTTCAGAAAAATATTTTTCTTCAGTTCCTGGAAAATCCAGAAAATTTGTGCAGTTTATGTAGTTTTTTATGTAGTTTTTTATTTGTTGCTAATTTTACCACATTTAATCATGCCCAACTTGCAAAGAATTCCTCAAACTGAATATTCTCAAAATAAACAAAATTTGATAGGTCAGATGTTAATTCTAAATTTTGACAAGTTATTTGCAAGTACACAGGAAATATAGCAACAGCTGTATTACGTCTGTTTCTTCAAAACGTATGTAAAACGGACGTATAGTACCACGCATGAAAAACTTATGTACAATATCACATGTTTTACGCATGAAAACATCCGTTTTACGTATGTTCGTGACAGACATTATACGTATGAAAAACATTCGTTTTAAAACAGGCGTTTTACGCATGGAAAAATGGTGAAATTTTTCGCACCACAAATTTATTATATAACAACAGCCTTTTCATTTTTCTGTGAAATTACGACTTATTCAGTATGCAAAACATCCGTAAAACGCCTGTTTGTATGTTTGTAAACCATCCATAAAAGGTATGTTGACAAACATCCGTTTTTCATCCATGGTACTATACATACGTTTTACATACGCTTATAAACGTTCGAAAACGTATGTTGCTATCTTTCCTGTGTAGGGTATGATCTGCTATTAAAATGAGCCTGGGTGTACAATTGTACAACTGAAAACTAGTGTATGAAATTCTAATAGACTGTTAATTTATCCTTCCTACATGAATTTAGTAAAATTTTACCATTTGTCGTTGTAACTTAACTTCTAACAGCAGAATTTTAGTATATTTGTCTATTTCCATGAAAATCTATTAAGATTTTTTTAGGCTCACATTTCCTATTCTGTTTAGTATTATCAGGTGAATATACACTGTAATGGCCAAATAAGATAAGATGAAATCCTAATCTTCGCTATGTCACCGACCGGCCTCACACATTACTATAGGTAAATCTGGATGTAGTTTTGGATAAGGTAGATCAACCTCTCCCTGAAATACAAAACAAATTAAATATTTTATAAAGGAGAATATTAAAGCAAAATACAAAGTATAGATAACCACATTTAAAAGGTAAAAACAAAACAGAAAAAATATTTTACAAAAACTGTACAAAAAAAGGACAAAAAAAATGGCAGAACACCTACATGTAGAATTAGTTTTCTCTTGCATACCAATTACAGTATTAACTAATCACAATAATTCAACAGTGGAAAATGTACATTATAATCTGCAGTGTTTATTCGTAGCATTTCACACATCATTACAAGATACTACTGATATACATGTACTACAAAAGCAGATATAACACACAAATCATCAAAACGTTTTTTTTTTATAATTCAGCAGTCTTTTCCCCTTTTGTCTAGCCCATAGGTTTTCTTTCTCTTTCTCTTCATACACACGTTGGAGTCACATATATGTCCTAGCCTGAAATTTGTAACCCATGTTACCAATAAAAGTTAAACTAGGGCACGTAGGGATGAAACTAGTTTTTTTTCATACCACTCTAGTCTATAGATTATAGTCTTATCAATGGTATTACTGTTATAGTAATTAATGCTATTTTGAAGGAATTTTTTGATGTTTAAACTCAGCTGACTCGCTCACAAACTGGATAAAGTTTGAGATATTTTTGTAAAGTTTGTAAGTAAAGGCTGAGTATACACATCATTTACTTCTGTAAAAATAGCATATATTACTTATAATTCCATTTGATAAGTCAAATTACTGAAAAATGGTGCTTCAGTTTACACGTAGTTCCAAAGAGGAACTATTTAACTATTTGGATGGAGTATAGATTAAGTAACATAACTTCATCTACAATTACATAAACTTTTCTGTTTTTGTGGTGTTGACCTGTCCAAATACTATGGGTTCCATCCCCGACTTGAGATTAAAATTGGTATTTGCTGCTTCTCCGCTAAGCACATAGCTTTAGAAGTTAGAGCAAAGTCTATTCGGCCCAGAGTCAGAATAATTTGTCCGGATAAAGCGGTATGTCTTTGTGCAGACTGTTGGTTCAGTGAACTAGCACGTTAAAAATCAGGTTAAGCATGTCAGTCTAGTAAAAAGCCGTATTCATTCATTCATCATTCATTAATATGCTCTCATCCTGAATATGCATGAAAAATTTGCTGCTGATCGTAGAGCAACATTCAATCAATCAAAATGCAGTATTTTTTCCAAATTGGGATTATATGTTACTAAAGTATGAAATTTTTAATTAAAAATACGAAAAAATTAAAATAACTTACAAACTGTCAAAACCTATAAAAAAGGTCCTTAGACTCATGCAAAGCAAAATTCTGAGCCTTCTTCCACTCCTGTGAGAAATTCTACATTTTTTTCATTCCACTGCATTCCACTTCAGAATTTTTCACACTCATGGAAGATTTCCAAGATCATTAATATGCACTCATTAAAGAACTTTAATAACAATAAGTTATTGATGTTGATTAAGAAGCACATATATCGTACATTTCAAGAATTAGAAAAGACAAAAAACTTTGTGTGTTTAGAATGTACTTTGTAATACATATACAAATAATGTACCTGTGGTCTTAGGTTCTTTAACTGTCTTTTCATCCTGGAATGTCCTTTGTCTCTCACTTCTTCATAAAATTCATGAGCTAAATCTCCATCTTCATCAAAAAACATTGAGCTGTAGTAGAAAAAAAAACATCTTTATACAATTTTAATTGCTTGATAAGTTTTTTATGAACATTCTTGTGCATGCTTAGTAATATTCAAGTTTGGTCAAGAAATGATAAAGAAAAGTGAGATATGGTATTGCCAATGAGATAGCTGTCCATTTAAGTCCAATTTACAAATACACATGTAAATGTAACTTAATATGTATAGGTTAATTTCGCATCTTCAACAATACACAAAGATTCACACTATAAATAAACTTTTAAATTGGCTTACAAGAATAAAATGTTAAACTTTTAAATGTAACAATCATCGACTCATTATAAAGCAAACATAAAAATTCCATCGGGAAAACATCAAAACAATGACAACCACTAGACTACAGGTACCTGACTTGGGACAGGTGTATAAAGTTGTGGCAGGGTTAAACATGTTTGTGAGTGTTCAACCCTCCACTTAACTTGGGTCAGTGGTATATGACAATAAAATTTAGAAATCACATTTGCCAGGTCAATACAAAATACTAAGACAATAACTAAGCTGATAACAAGATATATTGTGCTTAAATCAGCACTTAAAGTTTCTGAAAGCCAGCTTAAAACCCCAAATGCAATTGATTAACAAACCAAGTTTTCTTAAACTTAGAAATCTATTTTTTAACATATCCATTAGGATTTAGTTTAAAAAATTAGAGATTGGGTCAATTAAAGGAAAGCAATTAATAAAATTACAATTACTTGCCCAAAACTTTCAATTTCATGTACATGTTTGAAAACTCTCATTGAGACATATCATACATGTCATAAGAAAAGAAACCCATCAAAATAGAAAAAATTAAAAATTTCTCATGTCCTTTCAAAATCAGATGAGAAATTAAAAAATTTTCCAATATTAGGACGTGGTCAATTTTCTACACTATACATGTGCATGAATAACAGTAAGAGATTGGCCATGGCAAATGGGGCTTATTAAGTTTGCTTAGTAATGAAGAACACAAAAAATACATTAAAATCACATGAGAAATGGATACACTAAAATATAAGAAAACCCCCTTTTAGTCCCTCCACAAATATGGGTGGGGCTTGATTACCCAAAATCAATACCAACCTTTATCTACGGACCTACGATACATGTAGTACAAAAAATCAATGTCCCAATATACATGTATTAAAAGAATTGGTTTACCAGAACAAAAGTTACTGTGCAAAAAGCAAACTGTCTACAAACACCAATGCCAATACCATGAACACCATATGTATACATACTACAACTGCAATTTAAAAAGGAAAAAAGTCTTTCATTGTGAGACTAGCCAAAACACTGGAATAAGTTGCCAGATTACATAAAAAATGCACCCTCAATAAATACATGTAGCTTTAAAAATCGGCTGGACAAATACTGGAGGATGTAGAACTGAATTTTTCAAACTATTATGTCAAAAATATATGCACATCATTTTTGAAATAGAAAAGACTTGGGAAGAGGCAACAATATAGAAGACTGCACTGGAAATCAAAATGAGTTACATGTAACATGGCTTATGGGGGCGTGTTCTTTAGAAGAAGGTTATTTTGTATTGATAGGGGTAGATCCTAGCTTGGACTTGGTTATGGTTTGGGTTTGGATAAGTTTACTGTTAAAGCAGATGTGAGGGTAAGGGTTGTACCTTAGACAGGGTTCCCTGAAGTAAAATTAGGTACATGTCAGTAAAACCTGTTTAATGTACATGTACATCACAGATACTTGTAGGAATTTTTGTTGGACCGTTTATTAACCATACTAGTGTTTTTCAAGTGTCTTAAAAGAATGTGTTATTCTTCTTCCATGTAAATGGTTTTACAAAACTTAACTTAAGTGCTTCGCAAGCGCAGCATGATACGACCGCAGCACATTGAAATGTGAAAGGAAACAAAAGACCCTTTGGGTAAGTG